>JAUZSU010035203.1:0-10281 GCA_034780255.1 Parotocinclus maculicauda
TGTTTCCACCAGAACTGTCCGTCTGGATCCACAGGGTCAATATATACAGCCGGGCTGCTATACCCAAACCTTCTATTCCTATATATATATATAATATAATGTAATGTAATGTAATGTAATGTAATATAATATAATATTATGTAATATAATATAATATCTCTTTTGGAAATTAGGTGAATGGGTTTCAAGTGTTTCGGACAGCTTTTATTCAAACCAGAGGTGGCAAACAAAAAAAAATAAATAAATTTGCATGCTATTTACCATGCATATTACAGCAGGAGTAAAAGCTCAGAGGAGACGGATGTCTCAGTTTCTGAGAATGACCTTTCCTGCTACCTTGCACCTGTCAACTCGAAACACCGATTCAATCATTTAAAGGTTTTCGCATAAACATGGTTTATTTCGAGATGAAACAAACAGAATTGTGTTAACCTCACGTAATAATCATAAGATATTACAATAAATTTATGAACTAAACTATTCCCCCAGTTTCACATTACAATGGGTTATGCAACCCACAAGTAATGTTTTCTTATACCTATCCTTCTTCCATATCCCAAATCACACTGTACCTAAATCTCACTGTTTCTACAAGCTAAATATAAAATTAAATAAGATATGATTCTAGCTTTACCAAAAAACATAACATTTTCAGTTACTCTATGTCCTGAGGTGCACCACGAATGTCCACCAGTCCACGTATGCTCATTTTTCACATGTGTATGAATATGTTTACCACTTGCAAATATAGAAAACATATTTTAAATCGAATATAACAGTGCATTCTCTGGGAAATCTCTTGACCTATATGTATATACATACAATATGTCTATTTCTTTACTTGAGCCTTTTCAATGTTATTACAGTATTTCCCACAATCAAATTCTATGTTGTGAGAGATTAAAAGGTCACATACTCATGTCTGAGATGTTATTACAACACAATGGTTCCCAAAGTGGAGTGCACAGAGCTGTTGCAAAGGAAGCTCAACAAGTCAATAAATTATGTTACACAGTATAAAATGACTATACAGTACTGTGCAAAAGTCACTGTGTCACTACTAGATTTGTGTTTGCAATGGCATAATGGCCATATATAATAATTATTACTCGCTTTTTTAGAATACAATCAGAGAAAACAGCTTCTATAAGGTGCAGTTGTAAGTATTTTAGCGTGACCTATTTTATACAATGGCAGCATCTAGTAGCTTCATTGGGGTGCCAAGTTGACTGTTCTACAGTCCAAAGAAGCTAGATTAGAAATAGTCTCTTCGAAAGGGTAGCAGCCAAGAAACCACTTATTTGGAAGGGGAACTGAGTGAAACAGTTAAGATATGCTAAAGCTCATAAATATTGGAATAAAGGTCAGTATCATGGAGTGATTAAGACCATTATACCATTAGGACCCTATGAAATCCGTTTTATTTTTATTTTTTAAATGTTCCAATTTATTTCTTATTTGCTACATTTATTCTCACCATGCCGGAATGAAATTGCTGCTCTAACATGTACATTTATTTTATTTAGCGACTTACAATTAATACAATAAGCAATTGTGGGTTAAGGGCCTTGCTTAGGGGCCCAACTATTGCAGAGTTGGGATTTGAACCCTGGACCTTCTGGTCCAAAGCCCGGTAACTAGTCCACCACAGTTCTGTAACATTTAGCAATGTCAATGTAAATGAAAGTTACAAAAACAAACAAGGAAAGGTTTAGGGTGCATATATCTATAAATACGTGTATGTAAATAAGAGTAACTTAAATCATTGGATTTCAACTAAGGTAGTAATAAACTAAAATCGTTAGGAGACTGCTGTGCCTTAAATTTTGTTATTAGGACCAGAGATACATCACACTAAAATGCAACAGTTCCTCATCATCAGCATGTATCATCTCTGGTCTCATGAACAAATGCGTGAGTGGCTGAGCCGTGTTTAAAGCTACATACACAAACTGAATTCTGAATTAGCAGTATGAAAGCAGTGTGCTGTTCATGTGGGGCTCGAAAATATTGGTATCTATTAAAAGAGGGCACTGCAGAAAAAATTTAGGAACCTTTCATGTAAAGAAATATTGCAAATATGCAGTATTACATTACAAAAACTTTTAGTCACAGTCTTGAAGGGTGTCTGTTTGGAACAGGAAGAACTGAAATGAAGACTGAAATTCCTGAAGTTGAAGTGCTTTTGCTCCATTACGATAAAGAACCCCAACACACATAAGCCCTGACACTGATAAGACTTAAGCCATTGCTGGATTTAATTGGTTTTGTGCTGCTTTGCCATCTCCCCTATTTGAGGAAAAAAAACATGATAAAGCCACATATTGTGTATGTCAGACTGATATATAATAGGCTGGCCTTGCTAGCCATTTGTGTTGCGCTTGTGCGAAATGAGAAAGTCGAAAAAAAAAGAATGTTGATGGCTGTTGTGATTGTGGACGGACAGCGTGTTTTTTCGAAGCCATAAAACATTGAGAGTGCAAAATGAGTGAGAGTCAGATTTATTTCCAGAGTCTAACTCAAAAACTGCTACACCTAAAATTAATAGTGCTTTTAAAATAGCCGTCAAGTCTCCTGCTGTTATATAACATCTGGTGAAAAAATGTGGCTTCAGGGGCAGCTATTTTGTAAAATTCTAAGAGAATTAGTCACAAAAGAGCTATGGCATTTAATAATTTGCTTAAATGGGCAGTAAACTGTATGAGTATCATTGATGCAAATGCTTTATGTTTAATGTTTACTGATGTATATTTATTAGCACTGTCTTACAATTATAATATGTCATTCAGATAACCGCATAAATTTGATTGCACTCATTGTTTTACCTTAAAAAAGCATGGCACAGCCATATAGGTGGACAGTATAAGATTCAACACAGTACTTTTGTAGCAATTCAGAGATTCATTCATTTATTTAATGTTGAAGTGGTGTTCGTGTTTACGGAATCTGCTGTCACACAGTAATGAGCAAAGACATATAAGGATGTGCCTATTTTTTACAATATCCCCTATACTTTACGACTAAAAAATCTACAAGGTGGAGCAATAAGTTAGATGTCAAACAGAGTACACAGTGAAGAACACAGTGTATAAAAACTCCAGCAGCACTGCAGTGTCGGATCCACTCATACAAGAAGAACACACACTAACACACCGCCACATCAGTGTCAGTGCTGAGAATGATCCACCACCCAAATAGTACCTGATTTCTGCTAGTTTTGATCATTAAGGAACAGAGTAAAGGAGATGGACAAAGTATTTCGAGAAACAGATGGACTGCAGTCTGTAATTGGAGAAATACTCAGTGTGCTTCTATAGAAATTGACAATGTATGGAGAAACAAGGAAATGTACCTAATAATTGGCTGGTAAGCGCATATGGACTGTAGAATATATTGAATAGTGAATAGGAGATTATCAGGGACACTCTATAATCTATAAGTACAGGTCTTTTACACGGTTACAAAAATGGTCATCACTTATACAAAATTAAAGCGTTCATTTTGACACTGCTTGGTATTAAAACACTTTAGTCGGTGAAAAAAGTGTCAGATTGTAAGCATGTTTTAATGCAGCTTAGTATAAGTCCAGTATTCTTCATCCATTTGCCACCATTCTAACCTGAATATTATTTTATATTAGGGTTTCACAATGGAATCGGAGTTTCCTAAAGTAGAGTTTGCTAAACTTGTATACACAGCCTGACAATTTATCTCTTAATGAAGTTGTCATAGTATATAGGTAATTTTCTATCCACAAACTAATAACTTATATACAGTGTTTTGTCATTGATTATTTTAATGGTTAACTTACAAAGGGACAACAGTTAAAAAGAAAAAACACACACACTCACACAGTTTTACGTTAAACCAGCCCCTCCCCAGCCTCCCTTATCATACGGTCCATGCTAACACAGAGACGGAGCGGCTGAAGCCAGAGACAGTAAACGCCAGAATGGAATCCCATCCTGTGATTTATCCAGTGGACCTTGACAACTTTCCTGCAGACGTCTAGTGAGCACTATCAATAAATTAAGCTGGTGTCAGCATAAATAAGCAATAACAGCTGCCCCTTAAAACCTCCTCTGAAAGCCCAAATGTAAGTAGAATTCACTGGCCTTGTACTGACCAGGGCAGACAAACACAAATGTCAGGGCCACATGAGATTAGTTAGCACCCTGTTTCTACTACTTCAGGAAGATCAGATAAAGGCATTAAACAATTTAATGGACTCTCTTTTAGAAACGTTTTAGAAATCAATTTTAAGCCCGTTTTTCATTAGCACTAAACAATACTGGGCCACACTCAAAAAAGCGACTTAAGTGAAACAACTACACTGCTCACAAAAATAATGGGATATTTCATCTTCTTTTTCTTTTCTTTATTTTTTGTGAACGGTATATATACACAGATATGTGCCGGTATGTTTAATGACCACATTACAGTCGGTGAAAAAGGTCGTCGATCGAAATGGTCGCTGACCAGGAATGACCACAGTTTTTTTATGCGACTGTAATGTAAATTTAAAGGGAATATTTACAAGGAAACTGTATGCAAACAGTTTGTCAATGTCAGAAAAACAAGACATGATGAAAACAAAAGTGGGATATTACCATCTACACAGCATTCAAAGCCTAAATTCTTATATATTTCACACCCTTCACGAAATGCACAAGAGTGTGGTTGTTAAGTTACAAGCACGATCACACAGACTGTAGAACCAAAATATAAACACACAAAATGGAATATAAACAATACCGTGGCTGGTTGCCACTTTAAAAATACATATCTTTAAACACTATTAAAAGTTTAAAGTGTTTACGCAGGGTAAAAACCTTTCCATTTCAAGTCTTGTGCTTGTGCCCATTTGCAACAGGTGTTTGTGCAACCGTAACAAACGTCCTACTTATCGATGTAGTTAATGCACAGTACTCAATATTCATGAAAATTTATGAATGTGTCTAATATAAGCTGTGCTGTTATATATAGAGTATATATTAGTCCTATATAAGTCCTCAGGTTACAATAGAATAAACTTATGATGGATTTGTCTGACCATCATAAATTAGAGACTACCTATACTTGAAAGGTTTGTTCCAAATGCTTAATTCTCACAACCAAGATTATGTTACTCTTAAACTTGCATAAATAAGAACTGCAGATAACAACAGCTTGTCCTCTTGTCATGAATTATTGCTTAATTTAATTATCGTAAAAAGGTTCAACAAACCCCAAAGACACCAAAAGTCAGTTGGTATAACAGAAAGAAAAGCATAAACACTTATACTGTGTAGACTGTGAATCTATTTAGTTATCTATTTATAGATAAGATTTGGAAGTTATGTTTGCCCAGACTTGCCCTAAGCAGCTGCATCATGTCCATTATGTGGCAGCCTGTTCAGACTATGGAACGTACCAACACGCAAAGTCTCCAGAGTGGCACTCCTGGAGAATAAGATTGCTTAATTATGTAAATGCTAAACTCTTTAAAACAAATTCTCGCCTTTAAGCCAGGAAAAAAAATTACAGATGAAGGAAAATGTGACCTGATATAAAACAAATACAAATGGGCAAAAGAAATAGTGCATCAGTGAAATAGACGGATGGATGGATGGACGGACAGACGGATGGATGGACGGACGGGCGGGCAGACAGACAAACAGACAGACAGACTGATAGCCAGCCAGACAGACAGACAGACAGTTAGATTGACATACAGACAGAAGACAGATAGACAGACAGACAGATTAATAGACAGACAGACAGACAGATTGATAGCCAGACAGACAGACAGTTAGATTGACAGACACAGATAGCCAGACAGACAGACAGATAGATAAAAAGATTAATAGACATACACAGATAGACAGACAGACAGATGATTGACAGACAGACATGAAGTCAGATAGATAGACAGACAGACAGATTATTAGACAGACCTAGACAGACAGATAAATAGGAGTCGTAGGCCACCATTAGGTAAGGTAACATATATGCTTTAAGAAAATTTGTCCATACATAGACTACAGAAATACTTTCCACTACGCAATAACTGGCACTTCGGGTAAAGTGCACTAGATTATTCACTGAGAGAGAAAAAGCTGCCTTTAACTGAAGTAAATGTAGTCTGAGAAAAAATCCCTTATCAAGAAATTATTACTATTAATAAGACCCCATGTGCCACAATTATGCTCAGCCCTAGAAATTCCTAGAAACAAAATGTAACTGAGGTTTTCTTTTATTTTGTATTAAGTTGATCGCTGTCTCTAGAAACTTTCAAGCAGTAATCCGTGACGTCCTGCTTCACTGGGTAATATAAGAGGATGTCATAGTCTCTTAATCATTTTTCAACATGAGAAAGAACACAATTTAAATACGAGAAGGAACGCGTCTTGAGCTTTATAAGGCAGGGAATAGCTTTGAAAAAGCTGCTTGCCTGAAAATGCATATATCTAAAGTTACAGTGAGAGTAATAGTTACAAAGTACACTGGATGAGGATCAAAGTTTATTATGTCCCAGGAGGACGTTAAGAGAGGCAAAAAAAATCAGACACCACATCCATGCCTACAAATTATTTGGAAGCTTTGACAGGAAAAAGGTCAGAAGTACCTCACGTTTGGTAAATGTTACTGGGACTTTGACTGGAATAGTGTTGTGTGGTCAGATGAATAAAAAATATAGCCTTTTTGGCAACAAAGACTGCCATTACTACTAAGAAAATAACTGGGTGCCTGCTGTTAAGTCAGCTGCAATGCTAGACCTGCTAGGCTATTTGAGTTAGGGGGCATACCTATGTTGGAGGGGCTAATTACTTTCGGGTATTTAAAGGATTAATTAATACCCGTGCTGCGGGTATTTAGAGAATTAATTAATTAAGGATATTAAGCTAAATCTGAATTAAGAATGATCTCAAATTATTCTGCTCTGTATTCTCCAAACTTACAAGATGTTACAACAGAAAATGATGTGCAAAAACAGATTGTATACATTATTTAATGCAGGGGTGCCAATGACTGTGGTACATGTGGGTTTAATGGCATTAAATGGCTTAGGATGTTGTGGGAGAATGGTATTAATGGTATACTTGCGAATATCGGACTTGGAAAGACCATACAGTGCATTGCTCATATTGCAATGATGATTGAGAAGAAGGTTATGGGGCCATTCCTGGTGCTAGCTCCCTTATCCACTCTACCTAATTGGATTAGTGAGTTTAAACGCTTCACTCCAGAGGTGTCTGTGATGCTTACCATGGCTCACAAAAGGAGCGAATGGTCCTTGCTAAGAAGATTCGTAAACCACAGGGATCTTGAAGGATGTTGAAGGCATCTGGATTTCTTGGAACTTGAAGGTGGCAAGGTGACCTATACCTTATAAGTTAAATTAGTGGAACTTTCATCAGCTTCTAAAATTGAAATGTCTTCAAGAACCAGTAAGTCCACTCGCCTTCAACTCAGCAGTCAAGTCTATCATAAAACGAATGACTGAGATCTTACATAGAGATACATGTTGTTTTATTAACAATGTTTTTGTCAAATATTATTTTGAGATAATGGCTATGTGACCTTAATTTTTTTTTTTTGGGGGGTTGGTATTTTTTCAATGTGAAATTGAACTAAAATATATAAGCGTTGGATGCTTGGATAGAGGAACGGGTGGGGGTCACACCAGCTTTTCACACTGTCATAAAACAATGCAAAGAACCCAGTTAATGTGAACATGTGAACCTCTGATCTCTACAGCACATATCTGTGGAAGTAAATCATGAACAAACAAATAGAATATTTCTGAGGGCCTCATTATAAATATTTGTTGATGATCCGGCTGGAAAAGCATTTCCATAGAATTTGGACTGTCTACAGTAAGATGCTAACTGCTGTACCTCACACCAGCTTCACCATAACAACAAACATCAGACAGTAAGATCCATTCCATTTTGAAGTTATATAATGATTTGATTATATAGATCATCTAAAACCCTTAACAGTGTATTAAATATGTGAGAAACTGCAAAAGGACCAAAAATGCTAGTGTGTGCAGTTTCGGGATTAAGTCCTCACTATGTGATCATAACTAAAAACTGATCCTTCTTCAGGTGATCCTCCATCAGGTCATCACAGAGGATCACCACATAGTATATTCGCCATAGGTTTTACCCCATATATCCTGCTGACTTAACCTTTTCTATTTATCCGGGCATAGGTCCGGCACTAGGAATGCAATGGATGGGGATTTTCAGTAAATGCACCATTCAACCATTAAGACACAATCCCCATCTGGGATTGAACTCAGACCCTCTGACTTTGCATTTTCCAAAAGCTCTACCCACAGATCTGCAAAGACACAAATATCACCAAAATCAACTTAAATTACAACATATTATTATTCCCTTTAAATATATCAGCTATTCAGTATCTGACATTGATATTGACATTTGACATTTACGGCATTTAACAGACGCCCTTATCCAGAGCGACTTACAACTTATACAATCTTACAATCCAAGCAATGGTGGGTTAAGGGCCTTGCTCAAGGGCCCAACTGTGGAAACTTGGCAGAAGTGGGATTTGAACCCTGGGCCTTCTGGTCCAGAGGCCAGTACTTTAACCGCTAGGCTACCACAGTCCTAAGAAAAGTAGAATAACAGTACTAAGAAAGTAATTTATTGCTTATTGTTTTATGCATTGTTTTTAAATGTAATTATTTAATATAACAATATAATATAATATAATTAATAATGATAATAAAAATGTTAACATAACTTAAGATACATTCCAAACTCCAAAAAAACGGATCATTTATAATGGTGAAAATACAGTGCCAGGGAAATATTTTTTGAAGTTAAAAATACCACAGGCCCACTGAGACTGTCAGATTGATGGAATAATTATACCTAAAGAGAAAGTGCAGACTATCTCCTACTGAGTCAGCAGTAGCTCTGAACACACAGCATTAGTAAACATAAGAACCTGTTACTACATGCTTTTTTTCCAATCCATTTGGCACACTTAAAAGTATTTATCTTTAAATATATATTTGTTAATATGTATTGTTTTATAGTTAAAGGTGAATGTAGTACAGGGTTTTGCATTTGTTGCCATTAGCAAGAGTATTATCATGTTCATTAAGGGTAAGGTGTAGATACAAAATCAGACAGCTGTTTCATAAAATCATCATATGAATGGAACATCTGTGTAATTCTGTTATATGGAACTATTAAGTGCTTTGTATTATTATTATTATTATTATTATTATTATTATTATTATTATTATTATTATTATTATTTAAGGTACTATATCAGAATATGTTAAAAATGGTTCTGATATGATCTCCTGATTCTCAAGCTGATTTCCAATAAAATAAATAAAGCATTTAATATTTTACATGAAATTTGGCAGAAGGGAAATAGATTTTTTCTGAGTCTATTTCATCTCTGGTGTCATGGATGCTCAAAAATTGATAAAGTTTTACTGACAAGCTTTAATGCCACTCTCTGCTGTTATATTTTAGATGACATGGCATGAAGAAATGTACTAAACGTACTAAAGAACTATAGAACTGTGGCTATATTGCTGCCTTGAAGCATAGCAAATAATCCGAAAAGCTTAAAGCAGCAGTTTTAGGATGTTTTGGTCTCTACGAGTTTTGAAAGTAAGACAGAGAGATTGGTTTATCCAGCTCTCACTGACTGATTGATAGAACTGAAACTCACATTTGCCGTGAATAATGCAAACTCTATTAGCCATTATTGCAGTCTGACTTTAATTACACATTCATTCCTGTGTGTATGCTGTTAGTCCATGGGAAAACATTATTATTCTTATTAGATTGCAGTGCATATAACTGCATGCTTATACAACTTTAATGGGATGTAGAGTACATATATGCCCTCTACACCTCATTACAAGTTATATATGAACCAGTCAATCATTTGTATTTGTATCTGCCGTAAATCGTGTTTTTAGAAGGCTACGAGTGACCGGCTTGTGTCTATAGTGTGTTTGTTTATTAGCCTTTGCAAACCTCCGTTATTCATTTAATTTCGGCTTCGTTACAGTTTAAATTTATAACTTTTCGTACAGTCGATCCCTGTGTTTCTTTTTGTTTTAATTTCTTCTTTTTCATGGCGACTGCTGAGGACCGCGCGCTCGTCAAGCTTGCCGGGGAACTCGACAAGCTGAGCCGCCAGATCCAGCGTCTCCTGGACTCCTGCACCGGGCTGGGAGCGTCAGCGTGGCCGGGGGAAGCCGAGATCACGGTCTCCTCTTCCCCAGCCAGACTT
>JAUZSU010035214.1:0-10281 GCA_034780255.1 Parotocinclus maculicauda
AACGAGGCGTCGTATAAAGCGTCGTAACCACGAAACGACGTAACTCGAGACCGTCGTAAACCGAGGACTACCTGTACTCTGATTAAAAGTGTTTCTGAGAATTGTAGTCTTAGAACTTGTGTGACAATTTGATTACATTTGACCTAATTTTTAGCCAGAAAAATTCAAAAATAGAGTAGAATGTAGTACACACTGTTAAGACCTTATGTCGTCAGATTGTGGTATGATGTCATTCTTGGGCATATGATAAGTTTTGTTGGGTTTGTAAAAGACAGTAACTATATGACACATAAATAATGAGATATATGACACAATAACAATGAAATCTAAAATAAAACCAAACCCCAAAACAAAAAAGGGCTACACAAGAGCAACTGAGCTCACCAAAATCCTTCTGGCAGTACTGCCTCTGGCGCTCTCCGCGACCTTTCACCCTCCTGCATTTTCCACAGTAAGCTAGAGCGGATTGAGAGACAAATCTGTATGAGGACGACGGAATGAAGCAGTGAATCTGATCTGCTGAATGATGGCTGAGGATAAACTGAAGGATTTTAAGCAGCATTGAGTAACGTGTGCTGACCTGTGTGGTGCGTCTGGGGCAGGTAATTGCTCTTCCCGTCTCGTTCAAGACGGGGCAAAGGCTGCTTCTTAGAGGGAGGTCTCATGGGCCGGCTGCCTACAGGAACTGAAATGGACAGGCAGCTTGTCAAACAAACATTACCAATGTGCAAACATGCCATGTTTTACGTACTGTCCATACAAGCTAAAAAAATTATTATATTTAGAGGCACAAACACCCGCTTCAGATTATATCATATCAGGAGTCTGAATACCCAGAAAAAAGGGAGCGGTGAGCAAGCATTCCAGCATTCTGTCAGGCATGTATGCACAGATATGTGCGTCAGGGCTGAACCGTAAAACCATTTCCGTGCCCTTTAAGAAAAGAATGTGCCTTTTGAGAAATTTAATCAGTCTGTACACAGGTCATCCATCACCCAGTGTAAGTGAAAATGACAGCAGGCGCTCATGTTTTAACATGTAAAATAATACAAATGTCAAAAAACAAAAAACAAAAAGCAGTGCGCAGACCCCAGACATGTTTACAGTCTTTTTGTTTATTTGCCATTTTGTTTATTTTTGAAATAAAAAGGTATGTAACTTTGAAACATTTCTTCACATTGTAATAAACCATCAACAGGTCAATACCAAAACAATAGTGGATCATCTGAAAGGGTGTCTCAGTTTCAAATTCTAATTATAAACATCACTCATGCCATGTCTTAATACTGTATCTATCAGACCATGTTGCCTCTAAGTATATACAGACCTGGCAACCATGTTTTATTCCCGCTAGCCAATCTGTGCACATGTACAAACTGCCAAATCCGATTGAAATCAGATCAAATCCAGCTCTCTCTAATAAATTACTTAATCTGATTTGTAGGTCAGAGTACTGTACTGTATACAACTTGAGAAATAATTAAGTGCATGAGTATGTACTCGTGTTCACACGTATGCATGTTTATTTGAAAAAGCATTTTCCTTCACACTCAGCTTTAGTGATATTCTAAATTTCCCACCGCTTTTTAAGCAATATTTAGGTGTTTTTTCCATTTTGGACTTTTTTCAATAAGTATTTTTTGTGCATTCTCAAAATCTGCAAAAACGTGGCGGAGGAAAACTCACACTGTGTCGTTTTCTCTCCCTCTCACTCGCTCACTATCAGAGAGCTAATAATAAAGTGAGACAGATTCTTGGAACTTCTGGGACAGTTGGGATGTCTGCTTAACCACTTGTTAACTCTTAGTTGCTTGTTAGCCTGTCGTTAGCCCTTGGGCACTCATTATCCGATAGCACATTGTTAAAATGTGATGAACCAGTACCCTCTCTGTAGCCTTTATCCTCTTGTTCAGCTCTCTTTAGCCCTTAGACCTTTGGTAGCACTAAGCTCCTTACTGGCCTTTAGAACCCATAACTCCATGTTAGCATTAACCCTTTGAGGACCAAGGTACATAATTGCTCCATACTTTTAAATGGACGCCAAATGCGACTGAAACAACCTACAGTCCTGAAAGGGTTAAGAAAGAAACACTTTAGGCATTTTTTACCCTCAACTTTAAGCTCATATTAACCCTTAACAATTGGTTAATGGAACTGAGTTAAATGACTCAAGTTACCCAATGGACCTTTATTTGAGGGTCTGAATTTGCATAATGTAACATGATTTGCTTTTATATTCTTTGATGCAACACCTGATTGTTCAATAATAACCCAGATGCTTTAAATTTCAGCTCCCTCTGTTGTCATGTCCCACTTTGTAATGTTTTATTCATTTAATTTACTTGCTGTGCCTTATTCAGAAAAAGCCAATTGTGTCTGTGTCCAATCTGGAAGCACCTCTGAGAGAATCACTTGGGTCTGGTGGACTAGCATTACCATTTCTTTTGACCCAGCATACACTTATTTGACTAACAGAATGCAAACATTAAAACACATTTTACAGTTTACAATTTATGGTGATTTAACAACAAATCTTTACCAAAGTTTTGTCTTGCAACAGCAGGTGTTGTAGTGGTTGTAGTGGTGGTGGTGGTGGTGGTGGTTGGCTGAGCCCAGGGCAGGAAGCCTGGTGTGTGATGGTGTTGATGATGCCAACCATTTCTCCCATGATACTGGGTGTAAAGTTCAGAGGGCAGCCAGTATTCATATTCAATCCCCGAGTTCTTATCAGTAGACAGAACCTGCAGATCATCAGAACAACAAAGGAATCTATCAGATCATTTCACAACATGTAGATTACTTTAAATTTTTATAAATTAATTTCTCCGCAGACGTGCACCTCCAAGCGACTTGGACAGGGTCGTGGACGGCAATGCTCTGATAGGTCTGATCTACAGTGTTCTCTGAACTCTGCTTTTCCGGTTCGTTCTGTATACGAGACGCCATTTGTAAAATTTAGCTAGAGTTGTATCAATTCATTCAAAAGGCATACTGACCACCTTCTTCTCTTTCGTTTACCCAGCATTTTTGTTCAATATTGATCAGCTTCAACAACATCAACATCATTGCCATTTACCATTGACAAATTCCTCAGACACTCTTTATAACCTTGCCGAGGTGAATTACTTCATGGCGCTATGACATCAACGCTGAACTATAATGAAAAATGACGGCTTCGAGGTGACTAGGGTGACTTTGAATAAATGTGACAGAAAAGCATAAACCAGGCTTAAAAGTATGCAAAGCAACAATAGAACCACAAAAGGCATCCATAAAGAAATAGAGCTGATCAAATGGACAAAGGTAGTTTTCATTCCATGACTGCATACTACAACCAAGATTGGAACCAAATCCCACCCACATACAGAAAAAAAACAGACCCAATTTAGACCCCACCAGTTTTAGGTATATGTCCCCCTTTGCTGCATGCCCACATGGATGAACTCACCATAATGTGTAGATCCTCCTTTGTTGGCCCAGGCACCTCGAAGCTCTCCCACGTATCAGCAGAGCGACGATACACCAGCTTCGTTCCAGCAACATTATACTCTCCCGGAACACTGATCTTCCAGTTTCCATTGATTACGAACTGCGAGTGTCCATTCTGAAGAGCTGATTGAATAAAAGCCTAATTTTGTTACTATTTAGGTTAACAATTTACCTAGCTCCAATGAGCCACACCCACCAATAAACACCATAGTGAATGTAGCCTGCAATCTGATCGGATTTTGGACACTAAAAGAACACCTTTGTTCTCGTTTCTAATCAGAAAACTGTGAATTAAGCAACAAGCAAGCAATTCAATCTAGATTTAGTGATTTAGTGAGTGTAATTCAGTGAGGTGTCCAAGAGAAGCCGATTTTAAATCTTGGGAAGAGGCCAATGCACAAGATTTAGAAAACGACCCCAATAAAAGCTTTACCTCTTGAATCTCTGTACCTATAGTACTTTATACGGATGACAGTAGAAAGGAAAAAACTCTCTAAATGTTATATGAAAGAAACCTTGAAAAGACATTGGGCAGCCTAGATACTATGTCTAAGACTAAAACTAAATTATGTCATTATTAAATTTATGGTAATAGTTTATATAATAAATATTAACAAAGAGAACATATTAAAAGTATTTGTTGACTAATGATTTTGAATGTAATACTATGAAGGGTATAATAAAATCGAATATAAAAATAGGTTCGGTGGGTGGCACTGCTGCCTCACAGGTTCAATCCCAGGGTGGAGCGGCCTGGGTCCTTTCTGTGTGGAGTCCTCCCCGTGTCTGCGTGGGTTTACTCCGGGTACTCCGATTTCCTTCCACAGTCCAAAGACATGTGCATTAGGTTACTTGGTGTCTCTAAAGTGGCCTTTCAGTGTGTGACTGTGTGTGTGTGCCCTATGATGGACTGGTGCCCCGTCTAGCGTTGTTCCTGACCTTGCGCCCAGAGTTGCAAAGTGGGCACCAGCTGGCCCGCCACCCCGTGTGGATTAAGCATATAAAAATAGACCATATAAGATAATAGTGTAACATTGAAAATATACTTAATGTAAACTGCAACAACATACTGTATTACCTAATGCTAATTCCCAAAGCTAGCCGATTTGGTTTGTACTGAGAAACTGGCCTTGCACGAACCTAAATAGTTCTTGCTGTTATCAGTCACTCTGATGTGGGTGGCTCCGGCTGGTATCATGGTGACCTCGTTATATCCAAACGGCCCTGGTGAGAGAACGATAAGAAACGTAAGAATTACAACACTGTCATGCCGGGACCACATCAAACGGCAAAAGCACACAACGAAACAGAAGTATATATAGAAAAAGCCGCGTTTGTGTGCACTAGTTTTGTCAGAGATTTACAACATCGCTCGTAAAATTCTCCACACCATTGGCTTTTGACCCTTTTCAAAAGCTCCACACCGGTGGCTCCCGCCTGTTATCCTACTCTTGGACATCCAGATGCTAAATGAAGAAAGCGAGGCTTTTCAGAAAAGCCAGACAAAGCTGGTTTAATCTTACATCTTCCTCCGTGTAAATGCTAAGCATTTTCTGTGTGCCAGCATAAAGAAGTGGGTAAATAAGATAGTGTTTCAGCTGCTGGAACCAGAAGCCAGGAGTCAGTGCCCTATGTGGAGGTGTGTGTGGGAATGTGCATATAGCTGCATGTCCCATGAACACTCAGTCGCTGTCCTACAGGAACCACTTAGGGTAAGAATTCCCTGGAAAAGTGCCACGCTTTGAAGATTATAGTCGCCTCTATTATTTCACTCTGCCCAACAAGTGGTGTTCAGTAATGCTAAACATAATGGCTCATGATCACTCGGCTTAAGTGTTCTGACTGTTTATGTTTACTAGTTAACTGTGGCAGCACGGCGGCGCAAGTGGTTAGTGCGGTAACCTAGGAGCTCCAGTTTCCTGCCACATTTCAAAGACGTGTTATGTTAATCGCTCTAAATAGGCCCAGTTTGAGTGTGTCTGACTAATATTGTTGTAGAAATGTTTTGATTGATGTTGATACACCATTAAAATGTAATAATGAATAAATAAATAGTTAACTAGCATAACGGTATCTAGAAAATGATGTGTTATTTTGCAAATGACAGTATATGCTGCCATAAGTATTTGTACAGTTGGGCAATAAGAACTAAAAGAGACATGAAAATATGACTGTAGTTAGAGTTTCTTGTGATAACCCCAAATACCTGATAAATTATGTGGCACCAGCTTAAGTTTGGAGAATCTCCTGTGAGTGAATTCAGAAAGTTGAAAAACATAACAACACTATCAAGATAGATAGATAGATCCCACAGGGAAATTATGGATCCCTATGGATCTGCACTTGTGACAAATGAGGTATTTTAATCCCCCTCTCCCCTATCCAAGCCACTGTAACCAATAACCTGAGAAATTCTGTACCAAGTGAGTATCAGTATAATGTAACAGACTTAAAATGGGTCTCTGAACGTCATGTCGACTTAAAAAAGCTTACAAACTATTAAATGCTGAAGTGTGTGGCTTGTAAATAACACTCACTGTTGGACCATGAGTTCAGCTGCGTTGGAAGTGACTTGGTAAAAGGTTTGGGGAAGACCCTTGGTAAAGTTTCTTAAAGAAATAATTTAAAAGTCTGGAGTGGAAGAATTTGATTGGCCCTGGCTTCAATCTCCTCCAACACCCTTGGAATGATCTGGAACACCACATTGCAATTCAGGGATTCTTCCCCAACAACAGTGTTCAGTGTCCCTTTCACTCTTGGCTGAATTAAAGAAAAGCCCTTTCCCAAAATAGAAGGAGTAAATAGCGGCAGCTGTCAGAGCACTCTGTGTTTGTACTGCTCAAGTATTATTAATTGTTGTGTCTGAAATTATAACAGATATGATTGTTTCAAACTTAGTTTATAAAAGTTCTGGACTAATAACAAAAGGTTGATGGCTTAAATCACACCAGTACCATTCTACCACTAGTGGGCGAGACAGAGAGGTGGACTAAACTTACTGCATTTTTAAACCAGTTCCAGCCCAGAACTCAGACCACATTAGAAAACTGTAACTTCCTCATATGTGCAATCAAACTTTCCTGTTTTTTATCCTACTGTACCCTTTGTGCACTGGACAAAATAATGTCTTTATGCATATTTTTACATTATTTTAACATTTTATTTATTTAATACACCATTGTCTTATATGCTATAATTGATCTATTTTATTATAGTCTTCATAATATTACATGACCTCTAATTTAGTGGTCTACATATTTTTTATTTAAATTATTAAAATAATGTTAATATGCATTTAGCTACTGCTTATTTAAACTACACTTCTCAGTATGAGCAGTATATTACAACCCCGAATTCCTGAATTCAAAAAAGGCTGGGGCAGTATTAAAAAAAAATGTTTCTAACATTTACTTAGTATGAACCTTCTGTCTGGTCAACTTCATTTCATTTGTTAAAAACATCCATTCCTGCATTTCAGCCCTGCAACACATTCCATAAAAATGTTGGGATGGTATAGCATTTACCACTGTGTTACGTTGCCATTCCTTTTCACTACCCTTAAAAGAAGTTTTGGCACTCAGGATACCAAGCAATTTTGCGGTTCAGGAGTTATTTTGACTCATTCCACCCTGCAAACACGTCTAGATGTGCAACAGTATCAGGAGTCCATCACAGGTCCAAGTAGAGGTCACTTTTGTGGCACTAAGAGATCCTAGACTGGCCTCTTCTCGTGCAGACCTGCATAAGGCACCCGATGTGTCAGGAAGGCACCACTGGGAAAACATCGGTACAACATTCTCTCAAGGCTTTATCCTAACCTTTTTTACTGTTATATGTTAATATAATAATAGGTATATATCGTTAATAATACTGCACAGCATTACCTCCTTCCATTCTAAGTAAAATCAGTAAATTGAGACTGACAGGGTACTAACCAATCTCCTGGCCTTTGCTGCGATACACACTGCGGTGATGGAGACAGGTCGTGTTTTGGCCTCCACACACCATGCAGGCATCCTCCTGCTTTTGTGATCCAAAGATCAGGTCACAGCCTGGTTTCTATAAACACACATACAAACAAAGCACCAGGATTAGAAACCCAAAAGCATATCAGCACCAGGCCTATCAGCACTCCCCACTTTAGATATGGAACACAACACACCCATTCCTGCAAATGTTAAATATGCTGGCCTAGAGGAAAAAAGGGGATTTTTAGCATTGTATTGTTACGTTCATAGATCTGGATTTCTGCTTTATTTACTCGCAATATTTTGTCTGTTCTGCATCTTAGTCATAACAAAAATGCATTCTAAAACAACAACAACAACAGTGTTCATGGAATAATATTCTATGTCTATGTGGATCTTTATCTAGACCTTTCAGTGAAAGCTGCATGTTAGCAGGATTCACACAACCACACTGCAGCATGACTCTGGTTCCGCTCCCAATCTGAACAAACCCAGGCATGGAAAAACACAGTAAGAAAGGTTCACACAGGATCGGCCAGAGTGGATCAGGTGCAGGGCTTCAACAAACATTATAGGAGGATTATCAAATTCTCAGGGAGGTGTTCACAATGCTCTCCCTAGCAACTACAGAGACCTATAATTAGACCTCCCTTCAGGTTCAGGCTCACTTTATAACAGACTTGTGTTTGGTGGGTCGAGCTGGAAAAACCAAAAAACTACAGTTACATAATAATACTAATAACAACACACGGTATAAGTGGCTGTGGTTGGCCCTGCTGCCTCACAGCTCCTGAGACACAGGTTCAAATCCCAACCCTATAGCTGAATGTGTGCAGTTTGAATTTTCTCTCAGTCTTCATGCGGTCCTTTATTGTATCCTAGTTTCCTCTTACATTCTAAAGACACAAATTAGGTCAACTGGAGTCTCATATGTGGCCCAGAGTGTGTCCTGTGGTGCCCAGTGTAGGGTTGGTTCCTACCTTGTGCCCTGTGTAATTAGTTGTTAGTTAAGCCCCTGACATCACAACCCGAAATCAGAAAGAAAATGAACAAATGAAGAGAAACAAGATTGAACGAGATTGGAAACTTGAGCTGGAAAAGCAACCCAATGACTAGTAATAAGTTTCAGTTTACGAGTCAGGTCTTTAGTGGGGCTTAGGTTAAAGATGGACATTGCAATCTACTGAAATGCTGCCCTTTTTAGACCATATTTGGAATTTGGATGCATATTTTGAATTATAACCCTACTGGAAGATCCTGACACACCCAGTTGTAGCACTTTAGAGTGGCAGCCATTTAAAATCTCATGGTATTTCATGGAGTCAGTTAGTGAGTTTACCTGCACTTAATAATCTGACAACTGCAAAAAAAATCAGATTTTGTCAAATTCTTTACTTTACTTTACTCAGGTATGTAAATAAGATTTCTACTTGGCAATCAGGCAAAAATCTCATAGAAATGTTCGACATAAACCTCTAACTTTAATATTACATAATCAAATAATTAATTTTCTTGTGTGTGTTGGAAAGCCATTTTACTCCCTTTAAATCCAGTGGCACATTTAATTCCATATTTGCCAGATCCAGGAAAAAAACACAAATGCGGGGGGAAAAGTCCAGCTCTCTTTAGTGGATTAGTTTTTCTGATTACTAGATTATTATTCATAGAGTATAGTGTATACATAACCACGTGAATAATCAGGTAACTGCAGAAACCCTGCTACGATCGGATAAGTAGGGGCGCGTAAACACACTCAATGAGGCTTTCTTATGGCACACCTACTAAACACATATGGTGCCAAGGGTGCCAAGCCATTTTACATCTGTTTTTCTTTACACACTAGGTCTGGTCTCAATCTATTCTGCTCTGCTGGGCCACCTGCTGCTCCTGCAATTTTTCAGCTTGGAAACCCCTCAATACACTTGAGCATCTTTGACCTTATAACCCATAAAGTCAAGGAATGCATGTAAAATATGCAATTTCAGGACTTGTTTGGACCACAAGGGCATTTTAAAAGCAAAAATAAACATGCATGTCTGTTATTCCTTAAATATACCAGGGGAATTTTAATCACTTGAATTTGATTTTAAATATTGAAAATCCAAGGTATATCAAGAAATATCAAGGTAATTTAAAAGGGTTAGTTTAGTTAACAGGTAATGAGATTAATTTCATTGATGCTACAGAAGAACATAAAGTCAAGAAAAAGTTTCTCATGGAAGAGCCCTAGAGTCTCAAAGCCTAAACTGGTCAGTGAATACTTCTAAGGTACTGATCAGATTTCCATAAACATGCTCTGATCGCTTCATGATGCTGATCTACAACAAGTGCAGACTTTAGGAGCAAGAAGTTTATGCAGAAGAAAATGTGCCTCCATGTGCTCACCAGGCATTTGCCATTCACGCATATCGCCCCAGGCTCTGTCGGGCAGGGTGTACCATCCAGGACCCGCCCAAAGTTGTAGTAGAAATTGTAACTCAGAGCCAAACAGCTGAGCTCGCAGGGGTCGGAGCCTGGGATGAGAAGACAAAGAGGGGGCAACAATAAGGTCACCTGTATAGGAAAGACTGCATACGACACATCGACACTTCACTAACCTCCCTGAAAGGTGGTCCAATGATAACTGTTCCCAGCAACCAGAGGTTTATCATCGAAGGCTTTGCATTGCAGCTCTCGAAAGTGCATGGACCCAGGAGGACACATCTGATGAAGAGAATAAGAGCTGTATGAAAGCCTGAGGTAACACACACATACAGTGCATCCGGAAAGTATTCACAGCGCTTTACTTTTTCCACATTTTGTTACGTTACAGCCTTATTCCAAA
>JAUZSU010035225.1:0-10281 GCA_034780255.1 Parotocinclus maculicauda
TTGTCCCAACTTTTTTGGGATTTGTTGACACTGTGAAATTTTGAAGCAACATATTTTTTCTTTAAAATGTTACATTTTCTCAGATTAAACTTTTGATCTGTCATCTATGTTATATAACTGATAAAATATTGACATTTGCCATCTCCACATCATTGCATTCAGTTTTTATTCACAATTCGTTTAGTGTCCCAACTTTTTTGGAATCCGCTTTGTACATATTGTGAGGTGTCTTTAATTATCATGATATTGTATCCATATCACCCACCCCAGGACTTTGTAGCTGCTTTGGCTGTTTCTTTAATATAGATCGGGCTATTTTGTCATTATGTAATTTTGAGTTTGACCTGTCTGAGTGTATGTAAGTTCATCATTGTGTCTGGTTCTATGTACATAAATATTGATATACCAAAATACACAAGGTAATTTGTATTCCCTTTGTCTATAGTGGAACAGATAGTGCAGGACATAGAACGCTTCCAGGGCCTGAAGGCGCTGAGATTGGAAGGAAATACTATTGGGTTGGAAGCAGCACAGGCCATTGCAAAGGCTTTGGAGTCCAAAAAGCAACTACAGGTAAATTTTTTTCAGACTGTGCATGTTTGTGTCTATGTATGTGTATGTATGTCTGTATTTTTTTTGCTACTGTAGTTTTTCATTTGAACAGAGATGTCACTGGAGTGACATGTTCACAGGTCGCCTTCGCTCAGAAATTCCTCCTTCATTGGTGAGTCAGTCATTTTAAAAACTGTGAATTATGGGCACTTTTTAAATTGTGTATTTATACCTAAATAAATAATCTGACCTTTCCAGAAATCATTCGGAGATGCCTTGATCACCTCAGGTGCCAGGCTTACTGAACTAGACTTGAGTGACAATGCCTTCGGACCTGATGGAGTAAAGGGCATCGAGGTCCTCCTCAGGAGTCCTGTGTGCTACACTCTGCAAGAGCTTAGGCTAAATAATTGTGGAATGGGAATTGGAGGCGGCATAGTAAGTGGTCACAGTGAATGGAACGAGTTATGTATTGTATTTTCTCTGAACCCTAAGAGTGAATAGATTTTCTGTTCATGTAGATCCTGGCTTCTGCTCTGACTGAATGCTACAAGCAGTCGAGTGCTGCAGGCTCACCTCTGAAGCTGAAAGTCTTTGTAGCTGGACGGAATCGTCTGGAAAATGAGGGTGCCACTGCTCTTGCAAAAGCATTTCAGGCAATGCACCTCTTGAGTTTATTAAATTTTTCTCTACAAATACAAATGTATTGTTCACAAAAATATGGGATATTTCAAAATTAATTGTCCTCTACTTTTTGTCAGCTGTGTAAGATTACAGTTGGGTCAGTGGGTAATGCAAATAAAAACAGAAAATGGGAAATGGGAAAAAAATTTTCTTTTACCTATACAGTGGTACCTTGATAACTCGTCATTAATGGCTTATAGATATAGATTGATAGATAGATACATACATAGAAATACAAAAACAACACATAATATAACAATCATATTCAATACAAGCACTTTTGTTAAGCATAAATTCATTTAAGTGCTATCATGGGTCTCCTTTTAGTTGGCTGTTTTCACTAATTTTTTTAGGAACCATGATGACTTATTTGAAAATATATGGAAAATAAATAATTAAATTTTAAAAAATCAACTGAAAAGACTAAACACAAGTATTAGCAAGTGAGCCAAGTCTCAAACGACATTAACATGTGCATCGACGCTCCATGAAATTTTTATAACTGTATTTAATTGAAAACACAGACACATATTCCAAAATCCGTCTGTCATAAATAGCCACCAGTGCTGAAAGCAATATTACAGAAACCAAAAAAAGTATGTTTAAAAAAGGTGTATCCGATTCTAATTTTAAAAAATCCCCAAATCTTATAATAATGTTATGGACAATACATGTTGAAGTCATTATGTGCTGTGCAATTGTGCATTGAGAGACCCTGTGAGCTGTGGCACTTACTTTTCATTTTAGAAAATAGCACTACATGACAACCAAGACTTTCATGTCTGTCCCTTTTTATCAACATTTACTGTTGTCAATTTTTGCAGGCATCATGTTTAGGTAATGTAGTTGACTTTTTAATTTTTTTAAATGTCCTGTCATTTAATATCATCCATCCATTCATCCATTATCATCTCCACTTAATCCACACGGGGTTGCAGGCGCAGGAACAACCCTAGATGTGGTGCCAATTCATTGTATGGCACACACACAGTCATGCACTAAGGGCCATTTTTCGAGACACCAGTTAACCTAACACGCATGTCTTTGGACTCTAAGTAGAAACTGGTGTACCCGGAGTAAACCCACGCAGACACGGGGAGGACCTAAGCTGCTCCACCCTAGGACTGAATCCAGGATCTTGTTGCTGTGAGGCAGCGGTGATACCCACCGAGCCACCGTGCTGCCGGTCCTGTTATGCCGTCCGATAAAATTTAGAAAATATAGGATGAAAAAAAATCTAAAATTCAAACTATTATTTTCACACTTTTTCTATGCCGCCTTTATTCTTGTGATGTGTTTCTCATGACTTTTACCTTTTATTGTCCTGTGCAGTTGATTGGGAGTCTAGAGGAGATTCACATGCCACAGAATGGCATCAATTATCCCGGAATCACATCACTGGCCAGTGCTGTGAAGCACAACTCCAATATCCGTGTGCTGAACCTTAATGATAATACCTTTACCAAGAGAGGTGCAATAGCCATGGCCCAGGTATGCTCAAGATTTCTGTTTGTTTATTTACATTTACATTAACATTTATGTCATTTAGCAGACACCCTTATCCAGAGCGACTTACAATTAATACAGTCTTACAATTCAAGCAATGGTGGGATAAGGGCCTTGCTCAGGGACCCAACTGTGGCATCTTGGCAGAGGTGGGATTTGAACTCTGGACCTTCTGGTCCATAGTCCAGTACCTTAACCACTGGGCTACCACATTTATTTATTTATTTATTTATTTATTCATTCATTTATTTATTATTATTATTTATTTTTTTAAGCACTCCAATGTCAAAGTCTTCAAAGGTTTTCATACAGATACTCAGCTCACAAAAATTGGGTTAAAAAAAAGAAGCATTTCATTAAAAAAGATAATCAGAAAAGCAAATGAAAAGGGTTAGAGAAAGAAAGTAGTTTGATTACACAAATGAGATGCAAACTCAATTATTGTTATTGAGTAGTAAGTAACATATTCATGGGGGTGAACAGAAGCATGTTAAACTGGATGAGAGTGTCACATATTGATTGTTCAGTAGGGTGTATGATCACCCAAGACTGCTATATACACTGTCTAGCTGAAAGTGTGTGGACACTTAACAATTCAATAAAACATGAATGTTAATATGTAGTTTGTTTCTTCTTTGCTGCTGCAATAGTATTAAGTTTTCTGAGAAAGCTTATTACTAAATTATGGAACATGAGCGTGAGATTGTGCACTGATGTTGAGTAATGTGTCTCTGTTGGCATGCCAGTTCATCTCAAGATTAGATTTAAGGTTAGGAATGAACAGTACCATATGTATCTATAATATTAATTATTGTAGAAATTATTGCTAGTATTAACTGCTGTTTTAACAATGTAGCGAGCTGACATTAACATTTATGTTACTGCCAAAAATGGTTTGAAACGTGCAATGTGATGGATAATAGGACAGACAGTATGGCAAAAAGGTTGATTTGATCAGATAATAAACAGCTGTAATATAATGAATGTATAACAAAAAACATTTGTTGTCATTAAATATCAACAAATTTGCAAATTCTTTGTTTGTATTTCTCCTCATCTAATTTTCACTGGTTAAAAAAAATATATTGAAATGCTGACCCTTTATTTTTCAGGCACTTGGACACTTGCATAACATACAGGTTATTAATTTTGGAGACTGCCTGGTGCGTTCAGAAGGTGCCATTGCCTTAGCAACAGCCCTGAGAGGACTTCCTCTTCTCAAAGTCAGTATTTACTTACAACCATTTGAAAATCTCAATTATGTTAGTGCTGTTAAAAGAAACTTTTGTGTTATTTTAATTCTGAAGTTACAATACCGTGAAAGTTGGACAAGTGACGTTGCACTGCCCCCCATATCAGAGCATTTTCTAAGAATGGATGATTTTTAGAGCAGGAGCCAGCATAAATGAACTGTGAATGCAGTGATGCACGCTACTTCTAAGTAGATATCATATGAATAGTGACTTTTTTCAACTCTGAATTTAGCGAGTGGATACTAATATAAATGTAAAAGTTATGCAGCATGAATTAGGTTGCTGCTTAATCAAATAACAGCTCATGTTCAGGACCCCAGACTGAGAATTTCTAAGTGGCATATTCTGCAGGAATCAAACATAAATACATCCTTATAGTATGTGGGCAAAGTATTGGGACACCTACAAATTACACCTACAGAAGCGTCTATGACATGCCATTTTAAATCCATAATACTACTGTGGGTTGGTTCCCCTTCTGGGAAGCTTCCACTCTTCTGGGAAAGCTTTCTGCAAAATGTTTGGACTGTGTCTATATATGTATTTGTGCCCATGTTTATAGAAGAGCATTTGTGAGCTTCATGTTTTATAAGACTGCATACCTCCGTTCTAGTTCATCCCAAAGGATTTTAGTGGGGTTAAAATCAGGGTTCTGAGCAGGCCAGTCAAGTTCTTCCACACTAAACTCACCCAGCCATGCCTCTTTGGACACAGCAACAAAGATGGAAACGTACAATTGTCCAAAACATTGTGGTATGCTGTATTAACATTTCCAAGTATTAACATTTCCATTCACTGGAACTATCCCTTGGAAGACAATCCCAGAACAATATCCCTGCTCTTCCACCTATCTTTACAGTTTGCACCTGATTCAGGCAGATCACATTCTCCGATATTTATTTATTTTTATTTTTTTATTTTTTATTTTTTTTAACCAAACACAGACTTGTCCATTAAAATATCACATAGAGAAGATAATCTGTATTAATCAAGAAAGGATTTATTTGTGATTTGTCACAAGAGACAATGATTTCACAGCTCAAGGGTAAAGTGGCAGTGTGGTTTACACCATTCCATCCGACACTTGGTATTGTGCTTGGTGATTTATGCCTTGCATGTAGCTGTTTGGCCATAGAAACCTGTGCCAAGAAGCTCCCAGCAGTTTCTATGTTGATGTCAATGACAGCATGGGCATTTCGTCAGCTATGCACTATGCGCCTCGGCACTAGAAGACGCCGCTCCTTAACTTTATGACCTGCCACTGAGTTGCTGTGGAATAGATCGTGGAATATCTAGAATATCTAGGAGGGAAGTAGACAAGCTGGATTGTAAAATTGTAAGGATTGTGGGGCCAGACCGTGTAGAGCGTTATATGCTACAAGAAGTATTTTGTAAGCAATGTGGAATTTAACTGGTAACCAGTGTAGAGACTGATGTTATCAAATTTTCTAGTTCTAGTTAGCATTGAGCTGCTGCATGCTGCACTAGTTGAAGTTTATTTACAGATTTACTAGAGCATCCGGCAAGTAAAGCGTTACAGAAATCCAACCTCGAGGTTATTAATGCACAAACCAGTTTCTCTGCATCTTGAACAGAAAGGATGTTTCTAAGTTAAGCAATATTACGTAACTAAAAGAAAGCAATTGTGATGTTGCCAATGTGCACATCAAGGGAAAGATCTATATCAAACGTTTTACTGGACTGGCCGTTACCGAACAGCCATCTAAATTCAGGAGAGAAGTAGCCAATCTATCTTTTACTGTGTTGGGTCCAACTAATAAAACTCTAATAAGTTAAGTTAAGGAAATTAAATGACGTCCATTCTTTTACTTCCTTAACACAATTCTGTTTTTTGCTGATTGTGAGGCCGTCATTAGGATCTGCTGATATGTACTGCTCAGCTGTGTATCATGTGCATAGCAGTAAAAACTAATGCCATGTTTACGGATAATTGTGCCTAAAGACACACAAATGCATGAGACCTACGTGTTCTGTTAAAGAATGCTCGGTTTTTTTTGTTCTGTAGGAGGTGAACCTGTCTTTTGGTGAGATTTCAGAACCTGCTGCATTAGTAGTTGCTAAAGCTGTATTGGACAAAGCTGATCTGGAGAAACTGGACCTCAATGGTAACTTGTTTTCTTTCTTTTTTAATGTTTTATTATTTTTTAAATCTTTATTATCTAATGTAAACTTGACCTTAAACAATAAATAGTGGGATTAATACTTGGTGCACTTGATGTTGTATACTGTATAGTTAGTTATTTGCACACTTTTATTCACCTTCATGTTCTCTAGACATTAATGATGTAAAATACAGTTAATTGTTATTTAATGTAACAGTACCTATTACATTCTTAATGTTTAAAACACAATGCAATGGACCTAAACTGAAATTATTATTATTACAACAAATGGTTTAAAGCAATAAACTGAAAGGAAACTTGTTTGTGTATTTTGAATGATGCATATTAAATAAAAGTAAGGATTGATATATCACAGTGTGCACATTAGTCTATTGAGATTATGAATTGATTCCATGAGGCCAACATTTTCACTGCCGTTGTACTGATGTAGCTCAAATTGGACAAGTCTGTGTTACTACAACCCCAAATCAGGAAAAGTTGGGACGGTATGAAAAATGCATATTTTAAAAAACACACAGGTTCATACTGTCGGTAATTAAATAAAAGTCAAATCAAATGTAAGAAATGTTGAGATATTTACTGCTTTTTTTGGTCATATTCAATTCATTTGTTAATAAACATCCATTATTACATTTTAGACCTGTTACACAGTCCAAAAAAAGTTAAGACAGGGGGTGGAATTTAGAGCTCGTAATGCATGGAAAAACCTAAATAATGATGTGCTTTCAAACAATCAATGGCAACAGGTGATTTGTAATCATGATTTGGAAGAAAAACCACATCCAGGATAGACTGAGTCTTTGAGGAGAAAAGATGGGCAGAGGATCTCCAGTTTGCCAACAAATGCATTAGAAAATTATTGAAATGTTATGGATATGAAATTGACTTGCATATCCCTCTAAAGTGCATAATATCATAATATAATATGGAATTTTAGTCCATAAAGGGCAAGGGCACAAGCATAAGCTGAAGAGACTTGATCTCTGGTCCCTCATACAGCACTTCATGAAGAACCGTCATTCAACATGCCAGGGTCTATCATGGTTTGGGACTGTTTCAGTGTGCTTGGGAAAGGTTATTCCCACTTCTGTGATGGCAGCATTAATGGG
The DNA here is from genome assembly GCA_034780255.1 of Parotocinclus maculicauda. Classification (NCBI taxonomy): domain Eukaryota; kingdom Metazoa; phylum Chordata; class Actinopteri; order Siluriformes; family Loricariidae; genus Parotocinclus; species Parotocinclus maculicauda. Next base: position 7,249 of record JAUZSU010035225.1, read on the forward strand.
ATAGTAAAAGTACATTTTAGATTTTAAAGCAACGGTAATTCCTTTGAGACGGCATCTTTTACAGGAACGTCCATGCATTTATCAACAAGACAATGTAAAACAAGCCAAATCAGAAAAGTTTAGGACTGAAATGTGCAAATCGCTTCCAACATTTTTATAGGAACAAAAGATTTCAATTGCCATGGAAATTAGGTTGACCAGAAATAACATGAAATATCTCCGGTTCAGACTGCCTGCAATGAAATAAAAGTAAAAGAAAAAGAAGATTGTTAGTTTTTTATATGCATTTTCAATACTGTCCCAACTCTTTCTGATTTGGGGTTGTAATTGCTTACTTACTTCTCTTTTTTACCATAAATTTGGCATGCATTTCCTCGCATTTGCTGCTATTTCAACCTTTTCTATGACGTGGCGACGCTACACTTGACCATGTTTGTTTGAGCACCATGTTGAAAACTTTATGTTAAAAAGCTGTAATTTTTCTGTGGCCAAATTTATAAGATATATTTATAAGATATGACATAACAATCACCTGCAGTATGTATTGTTGAATGAATTCGTCTTTGGACAGGAAACTGTTTGGGGGAAGATGGTTGTGAAGCACTCAAAGAGGTCATGGACAGTATGAACAAGGGAGATGTACTTGGATCACTCAGGTAATTAAATATAGTCTTTTTAAAAACGTTAAATAAGTGCATACATGCCACCTGAGACTGATGAGCAGTATAACCCTTTTTTTTAATGGAAAGGTGTGCATGCTATGCAAACAAATCATGGACAAGACTAATGCACTACATACATTCTATAACTATACTGCTCACAAACATTAGGGGATATTTCAAAATTATTATTCAATTATTTATTTAAAAGAAGCATTTGATTTTACTTCATTGAACAAGTTCATTAAAAAAGCAAATGAAATGTCAAAGAAAGTTGTTTGATTACCCAAATGAAATAAAAACTCAATTATTGTGATTGAGTAGTAAGTGATATATTAATGGGGGGTGAACAGAAGCATGTTAAACTGTATGAGAGTTCCACACATTGACTATTCAGTAGGGTGTACGATCACCCAAGACTTCCAAAACACACTGACAGTGATGGGACATGGACAGAATCAGATTGTCCAGCAGATCTTGTGGGATCCTCCTTGTATTAATTTTGAAATATCCCCTAATTTTTGTGAGCAGTGTATATACTTTGTACTATATCCAAGCCGAATCGCAACTATATGTTAAAGGTCTACATTGGTTGGTGCAAAAAGGGCATCATAATCTAGTCCTCTGTGATTTAGTCCATTACAAACTTTTACTCTGTCACAATCAGGAGTCGAGTAAAGACACACCCTAGATTAAACCTGGCACAATTTTGGCTTGGAACAATTTTAACTTAACTACTCACTACTTTCATACATAGTCCAGATTACCTGAAGAAGTGGCACTGGTAGCCTTTTTCCTCTTAAGGTAAACAATCATGTACCCAGTCTGATTCCCCTGTCACTGGAACAAAACCTATGGTTCCCTTTTTTAAAAATTTTTACAGCAGATTTAAAAGCAACCGATCCATTTTTCAACTGAGAAAAAATTATTTTCTGGTTGGTTTATAATATAATCAAACCCAGCCTCTTGCTTTGAATACAATTTAGTGATGATGAAGGGGAAGAAGATGAGGAAGAAGATGAAGAGGAGGATGAGGAATGTGAGGAAGATGATGAAGAACCGAATTTGGTGAATGGGACAGATAATAACGGAGATAGAAGTCCAGTAAAGGTCAATCTTGGATGTGTTGCCTAATCTTTATTTCAGTGTTCCCGTGTGAAGCATAAGAATAATAACGGCAGTTTATTTCACATTTATTTCATAAACATTCTCTACACAGGTATTACCAAGCAGTCCTGAGCTTGAATCTTTCCTTCAGTCCCCAACATCAGAGAAATTGCTGAACCTTGGAGCCAAGAGGAACCAGATCATTGAGCAGGAGGTAGTTTTCTTTCTATAAAAGACCTAAGTAATCTGTGTGATCAATGTCATGCAATTAATTTGTTGTGTTTTGGCAGCTTGATTTTTCAGATGCTGCTAAAATCACGGAGGCATTTCTTCAGATAACCTCTGTGTTCAAAGAAGAACTAGAAGTGAAGCAAGTCATATTTGAGACTGCTGGTATGAGCACGATTCTTTATTCCTATTTCTTATTTAGACAAGCAAGTAATCAGTTATTAAACACCTGATGTGCCTGGGTAAGTGCAAGAGCGTCAACCCTCAAATGTTTAACACCTTCCTGTCAGAAAACTTACTTACTTTGAAATGGTTAAGCACTGTAATGTATAAATATGGCAGATACGGGATTTGAACCCTGGACCATAGGGTACAGAGTCCAGTGGACCTGTGGTAGCCTAGCGGTTAAGATACAGGACAAATCGCACCTCTGCCACGGTTGGGTCCTTAAACAAGGCCCTTAACCCACCATTACTTTGAAATGTAAGAGTGTATCAGTTGTAAGACGCTCTGGATAAGGGTATCTGCTAAATGCCGTCAATGTAAATAAACAGTTACCACCTGACCTTAATGTCACCCTCAGCTTAGAATGGGCCAGAGTGGACTTCCCAATTGAAGATTAATCAAGGACTGGTTCAACCGTAAATTAGGAAGATTTTGGTGATACGTAGGTCCTAGACTGTGGACTAAATGGTCCAGGCTTCATATCCTACCTTTTTTCAAGCTGCCACTTGTAAAACTGCATCAATTGTAAATCACTTGGAATAATTTTCAAATCCCACCTCTGTCAAGTTACTGCTGTTGGGTCCTTTAGCAATGCCCTTACCTCACAATTGCTTGGATTGTGTACTTGCACTACACCCGGATGCCTTGTACCATGCCTGAGCATGATTGTTCTGTGCAGTTGGATGAAGCGAAGAGGTGAGCTTAGGCACGGTTCACTTACACTGAGATCACAAACTGTGGCTGAGTACAACTGAACCACACTCAAATGCACCTCTTGGTTTGGATGTCAAACATGTTCAGGGATGCTAACCAC
>JAUZSU010035236.1:0-10280 GCA_034780255.1 Parotocinclus maculicauda
GCCTACCGCTGTAACTTTCATTATTCTAGGAACTTGTAGGTACCCTGTAGCACTTGATCGAAGCAATCAATAGGTAAAATAATTAAGTCACATGACTACCAAGCTCTCACAGCTGGGCTCTGGAGCATGGACCACACCTGCTTAGATGTTTGATTGTATCAGTTGAAAGTCGCTCCTATATAACAGTTATAGGAAAGTAAATCTTTTTATTATAGGCTATGCTTTCATAAAGGCACTTTTGTTTATGAGAACCAGCCAAAAGTCCTATATTGTTAAAGAAACAAATACATTTACACACTTGGCTCCAACCGTTCCCAGTGATGATATCGTTGCTTTGAGTACACACAATTACCGCTCACTGAGTCAGGGATTTTTTTTTTCGACAATTCCAGACACACGTGTAATTTAGTACTAAATTTGTGACTTGATGGAAGCTACCATTTTAGCACCTTCCATTTATAACTCATTTAGAACTGACTCAGCTACTTTCACATTCCATTACTGGCAGAAAAAAACAAGACTGGCACTGGTTATCATTTGAATAAAATTGACATGTGCGTTACACCAGATGCCTGCTTTAAATAGGAATAATAAACGATAATCGTTTGATGCTTTGTATTCACATGAATTGCTAATAAAATCGTTGCTTATTTCATATTTCACAAAATAAAGAGCCTTTTTTAAATCGAAAATCATCCTAGTCTGCCAAGATGACTAATTATAAACAGATTAATTAGTAAAATTGATCAGTTCACTTAAGAATAACTATTATTATATTGGTGTCATACAATCAAGACTCCAGATCAGGCTCAAGTCTAAACTGCCCCAACCTGAAATCAATTTGAGAAATTATTTTTTATGGCTATTTCCTTGCCAAGTCCAGTACAAGTAACACAAATAATTCACCATGGTTAACAAAAAGTACTTTTAAAAGGGCTCCAGAATAAAGCTCAGTAAATGTGTGCCAAGTGGAATGACAGAACAAGGCTTGACATCCGAATATGGCAAAATATGGGTTCAATCCCAGGGTGGAGCGGCTTGGGTCCTCCCTGTGTCTGCGTGGGTTTACTCCGGGTACTCCGGTTTCCTCTCACAGTCCAAAGACATGCATGTTAGTTTAATTAGGGTCTCTAAAGTGGACCTTAGTGTGTGACTGTGTGTGTGTGCTCCATGGTGGATTGGTGCCCCGTCTAGGGTTGTTCCTGCCCTTGCGCCCAGAGTTGCTGGGTGGGCACTGGGTGGGCACTGGCTGGCACGCGACGCGGTGTGGATTAAGCGAAAGATAATGAATGAATGAATGAATGAATGAATGAATGAATAAATGGAACAGAACATCACTCAAACTAAATGCCTGAACCTTGTGGATAGTGATCAGATCAGCTGTGCACGTGACAGCAATCTCACAAGCTTTACAAAAACTGGCTTGTAAACCAGGGTGTCAAGAAGAGCAATTCTAATTAGAGTCACTTGTGCCAAAGGTTTTCTGGTCAGATCAGACCAAGATCATTTATATTTAATGACGGATACAAGCAAATCCAATTTCTCCAGATTAACCACACTTTTACCCTGTAACAAAAGGGTATGGGATGGGAATGGGTATAAACTTAATGTACAGGAAAAAGTCAATATTTTACATAATAAAAGGTAAATGTACAGTAGAAACTCAGAATATAAACTTAATTGGTTGTTCAAAATCATAATCAATAATCTCCATAAAATGTAAAAGGATGAATCCATTCCCAACCTCCAGATGATTGTTTTGATGCCTATATTCGGATGTAATTAATGATAAAACACATGGATAAAGCAAAGGAATGTAATACAATATTAATAAATCACTAAATACATGAAATAATTCAAATACAAAGACATTAAATCAATGGAAATGAAAACTGTATTTCCACCAAGGGATAAGTCTAAAATCTCGCCCATAGTAATACTAATAAACTAATAAACATAAACTAATAAAATAATATAATACATGCATAATATGTCTATGATGACGTCCTTAGTTCTCTTGGGTTTCATGAAGATTGGCAAACCGTACTGGTGCATTATCATCACCAGCTGGACTGATTTAGTGTTCTGTTTAGGGTGCCCAACCTTGAAACTTTTTATGCTTGATTTGTGTTTGATTCTGCAGGCAAAAAAATCAAACAGACCATTTATCTGTCATTTTGAAATTTATTTTGAGTGAAAAGGTGTTTGAACTCCGAGGTTCCACTGTATTACTCTCTTAGGGCCCCAAAAGTCCTACTATTAATACTGGGTTCCTAATTGAACCTCCCTTTTACAGTCATATCATCTGTTTCTATGTAAAGGTTTCCCCTTTGCACCATCTGTCAATGGTCCCAGTATTCCCATTAGAATTGGCAAACATGGATGACATTCCTGGCACAAAAATGTCAAAAACAGTAGGGAATTGCTTTACACATCATCTATGAGAAACTGATTTCTGGAGGCTTGATATAGAACTCTGCTCTTTCATTACCTGTACTCAGGTAACAGCTGGGGTTGTGTTTAGACATTAATGACGGGGCATGTTTAGACATGGGGGATGGAAGTCTTGTAGGATCTCGGCCTAAAGTATTTGAACTATTGCATTTGTATGTTATTTCATTTCAAACGATGAAGACCGGACTAAAGATTTGTCACTTTGCTGATGACGTCTTAGGGTTTCCTGTCTGCTAAGACAAACCTGAATATTTACTTTTAATCGTCTACAGTACAAACCTGTTTTTGGAACTCTCACTGATGCAGCGTGAACTGTTCTATTATTGGTCCACGCCAACCCCGAAAGAACAACACGGCAGTGATTCACCCCATGCCCAGTAAACTACCTCACAAACAACATGCAGGAGGGGCACACCCCTTCAAACAGGCAACACAACTATAAGCCATTAAGAACTGTTTTATATTTATACTTAATTTATAAAGCTAACTGAACACTCAATACAGAATCCTTAATAAAGCAAATATTAGACTGCTTACAAAAATTAAGGGATATTTAATTATGGGATATTTCATTTTGAACTACCCCCTAATTTTGTGAGCAGCATATTTTCAGACCCCCTCCCCCCCCCAGCCCTTACCTCCCACCATAAAGACATCCATTATAAATGTGGTACATGTTGCTTTGAGCTTTTTGTTGCCTGTCAAGTTTTTTGTAATGACAACAGACAGACTTGGACCAAATATGACAGGAAATGGGCTTCAGACGGACAGGCACCACCCTTAACTTCATGACAGACTTGAAACGCCCCTGTTCCTTTGTGAGGAAAATACGGTCATAAACACTGGATGCCCTACTGACTGGGTACTGCCATAAAACTCCCACCCAATAAAAAAGCAGAAATAAATCCAAATCTATTGGCACGTTCATTGCATCGATCATGTGTCAGGTCAGAAGAGAAACTTTCTAAAGAGCCCTAACAGATCTAGATCTGACCCTAAACGGTTTATGAAACTATAGCGGTTTAAATGAACTTAGGCTGCTGTATAAGTGGCACCACATTTATGAGTCAGGTGTTTTCACTTGGTTGCACTTTTGTGGGTTTACTGGGTGACAACACTTGTGTTATCCTGAAGCTTTGAAGCACTGTGCACAACGTCCTTACATCTCATTCATTTGTCACATTTGACCCTCTCCTACAAAAGTGTGAAATATCAAATAAAGCGAAGTTGTTGTGGGTTAGGGGGTTTTAAAGACAGAACTCCTGTCAGTCTGAACTCAGAAACCTCCAGCTCATGTACAGATGTTGAGATGAGCTCTCTGAGAAAAAAAACATTACGACTAAAAACTGAGCCAAACCTCTAAGGTAATGATTCCATAAATATTGTAATTTTGGCACTGGACCAGGGGCATTTTCTAGTGTGTAAAGGGATCGGGAGCTTGGCCTAGACATGTATAAGAAGAACCAACGCTGATTTCTTGTTTGAACTTTTTTTTTTATAGGCCTACCATCTGGCATTCATTATTTTATACCACATACACACGTTTAATGCGTGTCGTAGTATGTGATGATCTCCCATTTTTATCCCAAACATAATGTTTAATTTTTAAATGATGGAAATGTTTATTTTTACTATACTTAATTAGAAAATATTAAAGAACATATGTGCACACAAACTACTCATAGGTCTAATTAGTGCTAAATTCGGCTGTTCATCGGTGTTCAGGATGCAGCTTTTAGGATGCTGGTGGCTTTATATTTTTGGCTATTCTCTCACATACTCTTACAGGACCAGTACAGATCAGAGTATTATTTGGGTGGTAGATCGTTCTGAACGCTGCATTAGTGAGTGTTGTTCTGGTGAGAGTGGCTCAGACACAACAGCGCTGCTGGAGTATTTAAACACTGTGGTCACTGACTGTGCACTCTATTAGACACATTTAAAATATTGCTCAACCTTGCAGATGTTAAGTTAGAAACAAGCTCATCTGCATTCCAGCAGCACTGTTGTACCTAATCCACTCATACCAGCACAACACGCTAACACACCACCATTACACCAGTGTCACTGCAGTACTGAGAATGACCCAACACCCAAACAGAACCTGATTAGTGCTGGTCCTGTGGGGGTCCTGACCATTAGAGAGTAAATGTATGTAGAGAATCTAATGGACTACAGTCTGTAATTGTAGAACTACAAAGTGCATCTGTATGTTAAGTGGAACTGGTAAAACGGACAATGAGTGAAGAAATAAGGAGGTGTACCTAATAAGAGAACAGCGAGTGTATATTGAAATTGTTGTTATTGCAACACTGAGGTTTGCCTAAATGTAACGTCCTACAGCACCATGCCTGGAACGCCCTAGGAGAGGCTGTGACATACGTGATGCCTAGCAAAATACTATAAAAAAAATAACTGGAAAGTTGGGCAAACGCAAGTCATCAAAGAATCATCTAGCACAGGGGCCACACCTTTTGTCATAATGCCTCAATCCAGCGGATACAAGTTCTTGTGGTTATGTCTCATAGCTTAACACCTACTCAACCATGAAAGTGAAAAAAATGCAGAGATTGACTCAAAAACTGCAATTAATTTCACAAAGGGATATGGGAAGGCACACGGGTTGCCTATAGACAGTCTCTAGTACACCAAACACACACTGGCAGTAATGAGCTCTTTCCTCTACTCTAGAAGTAAATGAATATTTGCTGACAGGAGTGTAGGAGGGAAGCAGCACCCTCTGGAGTGGGAAGGCTAGGCCAAGAGTTTGTCAGTGGAATGATGTCAGTAAAACAGTTTAAGAGAGAACTGGGGTAGTTTGTGAAGCAGACAGGCAGCATCATTCTGAATTCTCTATAGAAGAGCAATGGAACGGCAGCTAAAATATTGAAAGCCTGGAAATGGCAAGAGCCAGTATGAGTTTCTGTGCAGCTCCTCTGCAAAAAATGACTTATTCTGACTCTGATGTTGTGCAGATAAAATTTGGAAGTTGATGTGGTTAGAAAAACTGTCAGAAATCACACCAAGATACTTTGCTGCCTCACAGCAAGAAGGTCTCGGGTTCAATCCCAGGGTGGAGCGGCCTGGGTGAAAAATACAAACCAACTGCATTGCATTACAAGTTTGCTCTTTAAGTTTAGCAATCCCAGAACTAAAACGCACAGTGCCTCTGCACCTGTGGAAAAACAAGCTGAAAACAAACACCGGTGCAGCAGCACAGTGCAAAACCAAGGAAGTAGTAAGAAAGAATGAAAAAAGACCAGCTGCCAAGAGCTCCAACTTGGGGACTTGTATGTGGCTCACACTCCAAACTCTACAGCCTTCCACCCTCAGGAAAAAGGTACCGGTTCCTTCGGGGCCAATCCACTACATGACTGAACAGCTTCATCCATCCAAACTCCATCTACAATCTACACCATACTTCTGGACTCATTTACACCAACACCTTAGACTCAGTTTTGCACACTACACCACACTGACATGAGAAAATGATCGCAAACTTATTCGCTTAACCCTTTCAGGACTGTAAGGATTGCACGCACATTATTTTTCCAAATTGAGAAAGCCTAGGGCAACAGTGGAAAGAAAAAACTCCCTGAATATAGAAGGAAGAAACCTTGAAAAGACCAGGACTCAAAAAGGAACCCATTCTTCTTGGGTGGCCTAGATGTTATTTGAAATAATAAAGTTTAGTAGTAATAGTAAAATTAAGTAAATAGCACTATTAAATTAATATTAGTTTAATCTAGTTTAATATCAGTAATACAATTTAAATTAAATAACAAAATAGATTTAGGATAATGAGTCCTCAGCGGTAAGATATTGGAGGCACATTGTCTCCTAATAGCTAAATGATAATAAATATTATAATTAATTCCAACTTCTAAATGCATTTCATAGCAGAATAATTTGCCAGTGCACTCAGGTAATTATTTTTTTTTATTACATAATTACAGTATGTTTTTAGCCGGAGCTAACAGGCTAATGTAGCATTACGTTTACAGTATTTTGGAGATTTAACAGTTAAACTGAATAAAGCTGCTTAAAATCTTTGCTCAAGGACACAACAGAGGCAAATAAAAAAGAGAAAATATTATTATTAATTCCAACTTCTAAATGCATTTCATAGCAGAATAATTTGCCAGTGCACTCAGGAAATAATTTTTTTTGATTACATAATTACAGTATTACAGAATACATCATTTTTGATTCATAACTCAAGACCAGAGACAACGGCTACTGTAACGATGACATTTAATTCTTTACATTCATGTTTAAATCAAAAGGCTCAGTGCCTAAAAGACATTACTGAAAGTAAAGATACAGAAAATATATACAGCACATTTCATCTCCCTTTATTTCCTGTAAAATGAACAACATCAAGCTTGTAATAAATATGACAGCAGTCGTGATACCTGAGCATATGTGGAGTCTTTTAGATCTACCCAACCAGCAGTAGGTCTGTAAAACAAACCTAAAACAATGAAACAAACATTAAAAACTAACTGGACAATAAATTACATCAAACCACTCAATAGATTTATGGCTGGAGTTTGGTTAAGGCTGGTGTACGAGTAAGGCAGATTAAGAAACAGAAATAGAGGCATTTAACCTTTACAAACAACCGCTACTACACAATCTCAATTATTTTGGATTTAAAACCACATAATCTGACTGTCTTTACATCTGTGCTTTTTTTATTTAGGTGACAAAAGTAGAATATAAAACTTTCTAATTTGTACATAATTTTGTTTTCACTTACCTATTTTTGTTTGAAGGCAAACATTTAAAGAGAAAGATTGTTTGTGTGTGTGTGTGTGTGTGTGTGTGTGTGTGTGTGTGTGTGTGTGTGTGTGCGCACGCGCTTAACACATACTGTTCTGATTGGAGTTGGCTACTGATAACTAAACAATAATCAGACTGAGCAATAAACACTCAAAGACCGGAGTTGGATAAAATACAATATAAAAGCATATAGTTTTTAAAACTTTTTTTTGCCCTCTAGATTGTTCAGGCATACTATCACGGTTTTATCGTTCTTTTCTTTCCCACCCGGTATAAGCTAAGTACTCGGAGTTTAAATCTGATGGGTGGAGAGGCCATGGCTGTTCATCAAACCAATCATTTCAGCATCTAATCACCAGGAAAGTGGGTTTGTACCATAGGGTTCACCTGATCCTGTAAAGCTGCCTCATTACATACCCGTTATAAGAGCGTGCAAAGCAATACTGTACTTAACACCTGGCTCAAGTTGCCTCATCTGACAACGCGTTTCCATTGCTCAGAGGTCCAGGCTTTGTGTTCCGTAGACCGTTCTAACAGTCTTTGGGAACGGGGTCTTGTTTTGGATTCCGGTTTTGTAAGGGTCACAAAAGACAGCTTGTGTTGAGACTGGGCTTTAGAGGGAAATCTTAGTTGTGGTCACTCGTTCCCTTATTTGTTCCTGGCATAAACGTGTAACAGATTAGTTTAATTTGGAGTCTAAAGCAGATTTTACAGATGATTCCATGATGATTCCAGATGACTTCAATCTGGGAGATAAAATCCACACAATTTTGAATTATGGACTTAAATTATGTTAGTAAACAATCAATGCTGAAATTAAGTTACTAAAGGGTTAGGGTTCGTTACAACGTTTCAAATCTGTACATGATGTTAACGGCAAAAAAAGGGTTTTCAAATAACTTTTTGATCTTTAGTTCCAGTGCGTTTTTTGTTTTTAGCCGGAGCTAATAGGCTAATGTAGCATTACGTTTACAGTATTTTGGAGATTTACCAGTTAAACTGAATAAAGCTGCTTAAAATCTTTGCTCAAGGACACAACGGAGGCAAATAAAAAAGAGAAAAGGAAAAAACTATAATTTTTGTCATTTCTGCCCATAAAGATTTGCAATAAATAAATTGTTTTTTGCCATTGTGTGTGTGGGTTGGTGGTGGGGGTTGGGGGAGGTGGTGGTGCAGATTTTCTTTGATTACTGTGGTGTAGAGGGGTAAAAAAAAAGCAGGTGTTTTAACTACAACCGCTGCTTTTCCTCGCTACATTTCGTACCTCCTGCCACGTGACTCCCTATGTATCCCTACCTGTAAATACCTGAAAATAATATCAACGGTTTATGATACATTCAGCTTATAAAATGTATTCTCATCGTAAAACAAGGAGCAACTGTACTGAGTTTTAACCGCAGATATACGGAGCAGGTTTTATAAGTAAAAGTTTTTGTTTTGCCTTATTTTTCCATCATGCATAAACTCGCCCACCTCTAGATTTGACCTCTGAAGTTTTGCCAGTTGCTATTAATAAAGAAGAACACAGCACGATGATGGAGTTTCCCTGTACCCACCAGAAACGAGTGCGAGACAGGGGTATAGGAGAAAGAGGCACAAATAAACACACAAACAGAAGCAGGAGAAGCTGATTCATGGAGTTTCTGGGCTTGGCTCCTATCACAGGATTAAGGTATGGGCTGACTCATCCGAGTGTAGATGGAGGTGCTCATCTCTTCGTCTCATATATCATCAGGATTCTCCACTGAAACAGTTCTCGCTTTCCTGCAAAAAGTTCATTATGGCATAACCTTTAGTTACAACACTGCATTTTTACAAGGTTAATCCAATTGTTTATCACAATCCTTGCTGAAGCATGCGTATGACTGAAATGTGAATACCTTATGGATTACCTTTGACTAATTGGTGTAATGTATGATGTACGAAATATATACAAGGTTGTGCCACCAGTCTCTAAAACAGTCTCAAGCCACCAAGTTTTCCATTAACATAATTCATCCATCCATCCATCCATCCTTTTCCACTTAATCCACACGGGGTTGCGGGTCAGCCGGTGCATACCAGACAAATCTGGGATGCAAGGGCAGGAACAACCCTAGATGACACCAATTGACCTAACACGCATGTCTTTGGACTGTGAGAGGAAGCCGGAGTACCCGGAGTAAACCCACATGGGGAGGACATGCAAACTCCAAACAGAAAGGACCCAGACCGCTCCACCCTGGGATAAAACCCGGGACTGGGCCATATTACATAATGACTTATTTAATTATTTCTCATTTCTAAGAATAAAACAACATGTATATACTAGCCCAAATTTTGATCAGGAACAGTCTTTTTGGAAGGGCAACCGACAAAGAAATCGCCTTTTCGGAAAAGGAACGGGGTGAAAAGACCAAATTATGTTAATGCTCACAAAATTGGAATGGAGATAAGTAGAAAAAAGCATTGTGGAATGAGAATTCAAGTTAGAATTCTTTGGGTTCAATCACCAACAATATGTTACATATGGCTGGTATCCCACTGATAACACAACAACAAGTCTAATGGAGGCCTAAGACTTTTGCACAGTGTAGTATATTTACCATGACTTTAAATGTTCATCTTTGATAAGAAAGCGTAAGAGATTCTTAATTAAATGTGGAAAACCAATCTCAAAATGGTCTGATTGTTCAAAGATTGGAGCAGAAGTAGACAAAGAGGCCTTTCAGTCGTTGAAATGGAATTCAATGGCATCCATCCACTGAGCTGATATAGAAAAAAGATTTTGTTCACAACCCAAAATTGAGCACCTGGTTCTGATATTCTGCTTGGATCAGTTTAAATTTAGAGAGGAGTTATGGCAGACAGTTTAATAGTGGAATTAGCAGCGATTCTGATGATTATTCAAAATAATCTTGTTGAGCTTGGTCAATTAAACACTGAATGACACCGGTGGGTCTGCAGAGCTTTCTTGGTAAGATATGGACTGTGGTAGCCTAGCGGTTAAGGTACTGGCCTCTGGACCAGAAGGTCCAGGGTTCAAATCCCACCTCTGCCAA
>JAUZSU010035247.1:0-10280 GCA_034780255.1 Parotocinclus maculicauda
GGGTATGGACAGGATTAGATTGTCCAGAACTTCTTATGGGATCCGTGGGTAGCGTCGCTGTCTCACAGCAAGAAGGTCCCAGGTTCAATCCCAAGGTGGACCGGCCTGGGTCCCTTCTGTGTGGAGTCTGCATGTCCTCCCTGTGTCTACTTGGGTTTCCTCCAGTTTCCTCCCACAGTCCATGACATGCGTGTTAGGCTAATTGGTGTCTCTAAAGTCGCCGTGTGTGTGTGGTGCCCTACGATGGGTTTGGGTTCCAGTTTTCTGCCTTTGCACCTAGAGTTGCAGGGTGGGCACCGGCTGGCCCGCGACCCCGTTTGGATTAAGCGGAAGATTGTTATTATTTGAAAGATCCTCTCTTCTTTAATATGCCAGCTCTGTTTGTTCCGTTTCGCTTCAGCTTTCTATAATGTTTGCTTTTGTGTATATGGTTCCTAAACAATATGATCATTATATACACTGCTGTCAAAACTAGGATATCAAATATTCCCTACAATCTTTAAGCAGTATAATTTAGTTTATTATTATTGATTTATTTATTCAGTGGAAAAGATTGTGCTTATTTGTATGCAAAACAAACATAATTTCAACTCCTGTATAACACTAATGTCCATGAGGTGTTTTGCGTATATATTATGTTTTAAAATGTTGAAATCAAATTGCGTTTTGATTGTGCAAACAATCAGGTTATTTATGAAATTCACCTTAGAGGAACAAATAAAAAGCGTTTTTAAATCAGGAGCCTCTCCCTTTAGCTCTGATTTATCTCCAATTGCAGGATGTGGTTAATGAATAAAAGACCTTTGCGATTATCTTTGTACTTCCCTCCCTCCTGTAACCCTCTTAAAAAATGTTTGTTTTTCTGGTCACTGGAAGTTTGGTTTTAATCTGGTTTTGGTCACACAGGAAACTAACAACGTATCTTCACTCTTTCTCATAGTGAGACTCCTAATATAAAGTTATTGTTTTAGATAATTGAGGTTTAAATATGAGTGTCGTCTTTCCTCCAATTAAAGTTTTCTCCTGCTCAAAGTTTCTGTCGGTAACTTGTACAGAACAGAACCGGTTTGATGGGAGCTTGTTTTAAAACAATTTGTGTCACGATTAAGATTGTGGTGTTTAGCAAACATGCTGTGGTCATTTTTACAGCGGCAGAAATCAATGGTGGATCCAGACCTTGGGCTTTGCTTGAGTGGAGTTTGCATTTTCTCCCCATGTTAGGTTAATTGGTCACTTTAAACTGGCCCAGCATGAATGTCTTTGACTAGTATCGAAGCAGTCTTGCTACTGACTTGAATAGCCATTGACGCTGATGTGACGTTAAATAAACATGAATGGACAGTGGGTTTCTAGCGGGGTCAGATCGTTTGTCTAGCGTTGTTTGTGTAATGATATCAAACCTCTGATTTTTCGGCATTGTCTGATTCTCAAACTGTTGCTCCCTGCACTGAGCAGTACAGGAAAGTAAATGAAACAAGCAGCCTTTTAAATGTTTGTTACCAGCAAAATAATTTTGTTCCTTTTTGTAACTAGATTTAATTTCCTTTTGTGCCTATTACCTCCATTTACAACATTCTGGATACCATCCCAGACCCAGAATGCTTCCCGTTTAGCACTTTGTAAATTCCTCTTACCTCTTCCTCGTTTTCTTAACCACATCTGTTGCTATTTAAACACCTTGTTTTAAGTAGTCATGGGTGGAGCCACGCTCTCGGGTTTGTTGTGTGCTTACTTTTAAGTCATTGTGGGATCTGTGTTTGCCTCTGCTGTCTGGCTTGGACTGACAAACCTTTTTTTGTGGCAGAAGTTTTGTTGCAACTCTAATCAGATTTGAGGTCAAGAAAGGGCAACTGTTTTAGTAATTAGTTAATTATGTTAAGAAATTATGTAATTTTTAAGAAATTCATAGTTTTAACAGGAAATTTAAACCTCTTGTATTTTTGCATGCAATATTTGGTTACACATCTAAACATGTCATAACAGTTGTGAAGCTTCATGGTGTGGACCTTGTTTTGGTTTGATTTGTTTTGTGCAAATAATTGTTGCGTGTTCTTTTTAATTGTGTTGCATAGAAATAAATCACAGGCATATTGGGCTGTTCTCGGGCCATATTCGGAATAACTCTGACCTAAATATGTGGTTGTTTTACTCCTGAAACAGCAAGTAAAAGTTAGTCTGATGCCGCATAACCGGACTCGCTACATTGTTTTAGGGGTGAGAATGTGATTTTCAGTTGCACTGTTTGCGATAAAATGTCCCAACTCTGGCTAAGCTGCTAGTCACTTTCATAAACATTACATAAGATTGTGTTGCTTTCAGTATGACCTGCTATTTTTCTTGTTAAATCCTTGTTTAGACTATCTGGTTTCCTGTAATTAATCTCACAAAAAACAAGCTCAGCACGCTTTTTAAGGCCTTCATTTCCCTTATCACAGGGAGTGTGGTTCTGCCAGAGCGCAAGATATTGATTAAACCGTGTTTCAATCTAATCTACCTGTTCTATGTTTGACTGACTGCTAGATGCTGATGTAAAGCTTCACTTGCTGTTTAATCGAGTTTGTATGACAGGAAATTTGTTCTGTGTGGTTAATCTGCACTAATAAAAATCTAGGGGGTTTAAATTCGGATTGCAATTACACTTGTAGATTCCAGTTCTGATTGATTTCAGTATGGTTCCTGACTAATGCTTACAAATGGAGAATATCCTCCTTTTTTAGTCCTTTAGTTGCGTGTATCGTGGCTTTTATTGCTATAGTCACAGTATTGTCATCAGTGAATTTTTACATGCCTTTAATAAGCTGATAACTGCATAGAATCAGATTTTGTCAGTAATCCAGCTACTACACTTTACATGCACTTTGGTAATCGGATAATGGAAAAACTCTGAATTTACATAACTTCTCATGTTCTCCCTGTGTCTGCGTGGGTTTACTCCGGTCCCCAAAGACATGCATTAGGTTAACTGATTACTCTACATTAGAGTTGACTTTAGTGTACATATGACGTGTATGTGACCTTGCGTCTTGCCGAAATGACCACTGATGCTAATAACGATGCTAAATGAACCAAATATACAAACAAAAACGACTGGCAATAATCAGCCTTCTATTTTGCAACCAGGCAATGTCTGTAAAAGATGTCAAATTTATAATTAATTAATTTCACTGCTCATATATTGTGTAGCCACTATGCTTGTTCTACCGTCTGCGAGAGAAGCAAGGGGCAAGGACTATAGAAACAAGCCCAAAGGAAGCAAGGTCTCTTAGAATAAGTTTAACCTGACAACTGTGTTTGATTCTGTTTGCCGCTTTGGAGACAGCTCTTTAGATATATGGTTACGTATTTCATGCATGCGCAGACTGATAAAGCCTGTTGAAATAAGGATAAGATTGTGCATGCGCTGCGATAATGCGCAGGAATAATGACAGAACTGCAGATCTGGTTATGATTTAATTATTAAGTGCATGTAATCATACTAGCTAGATGAATTAGACAGATCTGCTCCAAATGTTACCGATTAGCTTTTGGCAGTGAAGAGTTATTTGTTTTGGATTACCACTTTATTTGCTTGCAAGATTTGAACTTTGTAGATTGTATCTTCAACGCAGCAGTACTGTACTACTTTAACTTTGCTTTCTTGGAATTTTGGAACCAGTTCTGAAGTGGATCCAGGTTCCTGTACCCAACTCTATAAATCCAAGCCTCCTCTTTCTGAAGTCTCTTAGAGCGGGATTAAATATTACAAAGCCTAGGTGAAGTCTAGGATCATTTTCCTATAGGTTCGAGCCATGTGTTAGAATTATAAAACCGACCAGGCCCGTGCTCATTGTTTCTCTTTTGCCTTTTTAGGGGAAAACTATGTCGAGCTTTGTGAGCTGAACCAGATGTCGAAGCCGAGCCTCTTTGGCTCTGTGGCCTTAGTTCATTACGAAGCCGCAGCATCTGGCTCGAGACGAGTGGGTGTACCGCTTCAGTGTTTCTTAGCAGGAAGCTCAGAGTTGACCTAAAACAGAATGTCAAGGCCCGTCTGAAGGGTGTATTTTTACAGCTGCCCGCTACAAGATTCCGCCTTGCAGAAATTGTTTCAAGAGCCTGCTCGGCAGGGCCCATTTCCTCCCGGGCTCTAACTTTAGGAAAAAGGACTCATCTTTGTGAAAGGATGACTGATGATGTGCCACACACATATTTATCTTGAACGGGTGCCCTGTGAGTTTTGTTGTTGTGGGACTGACATAACACAGCGATCAATGGACAGACGTCTTGACAGGGCTTCTGGATAAATGGTTTTCGTGTTGTATTTGAACGTAGGAACGCTTAGTAGCCTTGGTCTGAAAGAAGGCTAACGGATTAATACTAAACGTTTATTTTTTTGGCGTTTGCCACTCCTTTGACTTTGCTATGACTGTACTTTTATACCCTTAATATCAGAGAGAGGTCTTTGTGTCTGGCTGTCACTGAGATGATGAACTGCAGTCCAGAGATCATGTCTGGCTGGCCTTAACAGGCTAGTATATAAAAGGGATAGAGACAGTGCAATAAATGGCAAACGTTAACTCCTCAAGCCGTTCCACTGGTTTCAGGTTCAGAGTTTTGCTTAGTGTTTATTGAGATGGGGTCATAAAGGTGCGTTTGAATAGGTTCATGTTTGAACAAGCCCAGAAACGGTAAAGGGTAAGGCCGGAGAAATACTTGCTGTTTAACCATGCGTACGTCTAGACAACCGTGAACGTAGTAGGTGCCAACGCATTACACGTCTTACTGGGCGATTCCACTAGAGGGCACAACTCTAACCTGACGTTTTGAGACAATTTTTGAGGACAGGCTTAAACGCTACTGTATTATTTTTTTTCTAAAAATAGGTGCCAGTGGACCAGTGACCAATCCATGCCATCAACACTTATCCACTCCGTTTGTTCAGCATTTTTCGCCGTGCACATACGCAACGGCCTTGGAGTGGAGTTTCCGTTTCCGTAAATATTTGCCCGTTTCCATTCCGAGTCCGAAAAGTAAACTTGTCTCTCGCCAACTGTTTCGACAAGCCTAGTTTGACAGATCGTCTAGATGTCTTCAAATCGTCTGCTGTTTTTGGTTGTTGCAGACTTCCTGCACGGCCCCTGCCATTATGGGACTGTCGTAGCCTAGTGGATAAGATGCTGGACTATGGACCAGAAGGTTCAGGGTTCAAATCCCACCTCTTCCACACTGCCACAGTTGTGTCCTTGAGCAAGGCCCTTAACCCACAATTGTAAGACTGTATAAATTGTAAGTCGCTCTGGATAAGAGCGTCTGCTTAATGCTGTAAATTTAAATGTATTCGTTGTGTTAATTTCTGCACAACCGTCACACTGCACCTACGGAGCTGAGTTAATCACCGATACTCAAACTTTCTAAGGGTTGCATTAACATATAAAGGGGATAAGTGACTTAACATTATGATACTGCACTGATGTGACTTGTGTAGTCAGGATGGAAATGTACATAAGCACAAAATCCTGCCCTTTGTTCATGTTCTAGACTGCTATACTTTATGTTAATCTGTAAACAGAAGGTGAGCACAAAGAGCTAAATGATTAACAGCGACTGCTCATGTCTGTCACATCCAAACAGTTCTTTTAGTGCCGGTTATGGCTTTATGGAATTCATTAAATGTTCAAGTCATGGCAGATTTATTTCTGTAGCGCCTTTAGGACAGCACATTGTCTAAAAGCAGCGGTGTTGCTATGTAGGTTCACAGACTTAATCAAGCAAGTGGGAAGGAAAAGTTCCTCAGAGGGACCCTACCTCCTAGAAGTTCAATTTAAGGATTGTACCAAATTAAACAATCCTTTGAATAGTTTAGCTAGTGCTAATGTGAAATTCAAATAGACTTGAAAATGAGTAAATGAATATGGATATACGAACACTAAACAGCTGTTACAAGACTGAGTTTAAACATTTATAATGTAAAGCATTAAAACGCACAGTGTTATTTGTTGTATTATTATCAGTGGAAAAAAGGTAGGCGATTTTGCTGAAATGGATTTTTGAGTGTACATCAAGAAATAGTATCACAGGTACCTACAAAGTATAAACATCCAATGAGCGGAAGTTTGTCCGGATTTGGAACCAACAGCAAGGAACCAGCCTGCCTTGTTTAAAGAGTCCAGGCTGGCGAAGGTTGCGTAATGGTATGAAGAATGTAGTTCAATATTCTTTTGTCAATTATTAATTGAATCCATCAGCCTATTTGAGTGCTCTTGCTGACCGTGTGCAGCCTTTCATGGCCACAGCTTACTCATGTTCTAACGGCAAATTGGTTTCTTGATCTCCTTCCCTCCCTCAGACAAAATTGACCCTCCAGGAAGTCACTGCTGCCACTCGCGCCATCACAGCAGCCCACAGCTGTAACGGTGTACCACCCTGTTATATTAATAACAATTGTATAGATTCAAATTCTGATCATCTTCTGCTTTGAACTGCAACTCTGGGAGAATCTTCTATAACTATTGAAGCTACATTTCTCTTTGAGCACCTCTAAAGTTGCTAAGGGCAACATTGTTAGCCGGGAGATGTCTGGACTCGATCCTTGGCTGTGTCTAAAAGTCTTCCCGGCAGGCCTATAGACCAGACAAGTCATGACTTCCCCTCTTTTTAATTACTTATTTTTCTCTTGGTTCAAAGAATTAGTTCAGCCTTAAAGACAACCTGAAATTAAAAGTGACCTTTTCGCCTTGTACACTGCTCACAAAATGAGGGGATCCTTCAAAATGATATCCCATAATTAAATATTCCCTAACTTTAGTGAGCAGTGTATTTGGTACCATGTTGGTCCATGGTAGGATTTGGGGGCAGATCTACCAATTAGTTTCCTTTATCTGATATTTTAAATAATGTATGGTTAACTAACACAGGTGTGTAGAGTAGTCAGGGGTTTCCTGCATGGAGAATTTCGTGTGGCCTCCAGCTTTTGACAAAACTCTTTAGGAAAGCCTTTTATAACAAGCGTTGCAGTTGGTGGATTTATGTCCTTTCTGAGTACAGTTGTGGCTTTACATCCATGTGGTGGTACAAGGTTGTAATCAATACCATGCACAGAGAAAGGCTCTGCCAAAATTGTCCTTGGGAAGAAAAGTGCTGGAAGTTTCTCAAAGAACTTCCTTCCTGTGGAGCATCTGCTTTGTCTGTCTGTGGCTGTCTGACTGATAGGCATGCAAAAGTCTTAGGCCATGCCATGCGTGCTCATTTTTTCTAGTCCAGTATTATGAGAGTAATAACAAGTTGCCTGGACCTGTTTAATGGTGCAGTGTCCGTGTACATGTCACATTCTTCAGATCCAGTTTCTTAAAAAGGTTAAATAAACAATAGATTCCATAAGGGTAGTTTTGCAGATGTGGCCCTTGAGCGATTTTTTTTATTTATTTATTTATTTTTTTGATTGGTAGAACTGCAGTAGAAGGGCAGCTGAAACAACAGTGCAAACATCACCTTCTAGGCAGTTAAAAAGCATTAATTCAGCTCCTGGAACTCAAAAAATATGTTGCTTAGAGTAATGTGTTTGCTGGAGCCAGTTGAAGGCACATGCCCACGTTTGCCCAGGATTATATTGAGCTAGGGAAAAACCCTGATAACAAACCATTTATTCACGGAAAGGTACAGTTCTTAGACATAATTACTGGAGTAAAAATAGAAAATGCTGTTCATGTGTCTGGTAAAAGTTGCAAAGTACCAGCACATTGACTCGTTAGCAGTTACACAGGATTGGATTAGCATTTTACAACAAGCAGTGATTACGTAAGCAAAAGCTGTTTAGTGCAAATGACTGCAGACTGTTAGGTTTAAACTCGTGTTAACACAGTGTGTTGCGTCATGCTTAGTGTGTGTTTTCATTTATTTACTCACTCACTGCAATTCACCTTTCATTACTTGCTCATATAGAGCCGAGGTAAATCCCTAGTGGCTTTTTATTTTCGGCACTTTTGCTCTGTACGCTGGCAGTTTCTGCACACCACTTAGTGCAATATATGCCCAATAGATTGGCATCTGAATGTCAGCCACAAAAGGGAGGGAAAACACAGCAAAAATTTAGTTCTAGATAATAAAAGTGAAATGATACTGAATTTAAAATGGTATTAAAACTATGTTCATGCTGCAGCTGGTGCAGATCAGATTTTTTTGATTGGTTGTTTACTTTTTGATGTGTTCCAAGTCCAACACTGAACAGGTCTTGCTCTTGAGCTGACCCGTAAGGCACAGAAGAACATCCTGCCACCAGAAGTAAACAAACACAAAGGATCGTTCTAACGTTGAGCATGTTGTTAATTTGTATTGAATGGGGAATTCTCAGACATGTAATGTAGTCCAGGAGGCAAGCGAGGGCTAGGATTTGGGGATTTTGATCGCTTTTGCAGCGTTATGGTTCTGTAGAGTGAACTGTGGTGTTGTGAGTTCCGAGCCAGAAGTGTTTTAAGACACAACCTTCTAGAAAACATAGGAAGAAGAGCGTTAATCTGGGCGGTCCATGTTGCTTAAAACAGTGGTTGGATTATACTGGTTGATGCTGTCATGTCATCGGCCTGCTTGCTTACCTGTAAATTTGTGGAGCGGTTTGGTTCCCAAGCCTGACTAAATCAAGCTGCTGTAATCCTGTTAGCTCTGGGTTATTTTATAAGGTGGGAAATCTGATCTGCCTCTTCAAACTGAAATAAGCCTGCCAAATATCAGGTATGTATCTCATTTTACGTGTACCACGTATGAAAGTGGCCCAGGCAGAATAGGAAAGGTCTGATTTCAGTGTTTTTGCCTTTCACACTACCATAAAAGGTACAAATCTGTGTCACATGTGGAGGGGGGAACAAAAGTTGGACCTCTTTTAAATGTGCTGCGACGGTAGCCAAAAGCGCTTCATCCTAATCTGGACACTTGTGTTTTGGACACTAATCGTCTGCACATATGTCTTCGTTTGAGAAAACACGTTTGTCCCTTTGCTCCTGAACCTCCGTTTAGACATTTGCACTAAAAACACTGCAGCGCAGAATGAGTCATCAAAGTGCTGTGCAGACCGATAGTGTACGTGGAGGTTATGGCAGTTTAAAGATTAAACTGCAGAGTCAAGGTCCCATTTGCCGTGTCATGAATTAGTTACAGCAACAGCTGTTTTTCTCCTCTACCGGTGGTGTTGAGACTAGATGTCGAGTGTAAAAAGTTGCTGACAATTCATTCTGTGGCGATTAAACTCTTAAAATTCCTGTTTCATTAGAAAGCCTCAGAATTTGTTTATTCATTTGGAACCAGTCTCTGGAAGAGCATGTTGAAATCCAGTTAGGAGTCGAACATGTTAGACAGGGTTAACGTCTCGATTCTTACCACCCAGCCTGCTTTAGATTCCCACTGCGAGATGCCAGAAACACTCTGCAGTCTTCCTTTGTCCGGATGAGTGCTCGTATGCGTTTTGAGGATGTTGTCTCATTTAAAGCTGATTAGGTCAATGGTCAAATGAATGAAAAACGCCAGCTATTAACCACACAGGAACACATTAAAGGAAGCAGTGGTTACTTGGACCTTGAAATTACATGTGGAGCGGGTGTGAGTGAAAGTACTGGAAACCAAACACCATTGTTGGATCCCTGGAGCTCTGCAGTTTCTATGGAAACTGCAAAATAAACTGCCGCCAAGGTGGATCCCTGGAGGTGGGCCACGAAACACACGGCTCAGGGAAAGTTTGTTCCCTCATACTTGAGCTTGACACATTTGCTGAATCATGTTCCAGGTTGGGGAAAGTGAGGGAATCATTTTTGTAATGTTTTGGCTAAACATTGAGTGTCCTATCGTTGCTCCCTGTCTGGCTTTTTATTATATTGCTCCGTATTTTATACTAAGAATCTGCTCAACTCCTGTTGGATGGATTCTCTAGATAAGATATCCTGTTAACACCGATAAATCAGAGAGACCCTGATGTTTCAGCCATTTCATTTTCTTATTTGCTTAATCCTCACGTATTGAAGTATTTTAGGATCATGTCTCACCCTAAAACGCCCATGACATCCCATTTGTTGACGTACTGATTCCTGTCCCACTCCCACAATTATTAATCACAACACCTGCTATTTAAACCTCTTGCTTGAAGCAGTTAGGACAGAGCCAAGCGTGTGATAACTAGTTACCTCAGCAAGCTCACTTTTTGTGTTTTTCTGTGCTTGGCATTTATCCATGCTTCAGTTCTTTATTAAAGATTTGTTTTGCTGTGTGTTCAAAATGGGTGTTACAAATATCAATTGTAAAGATATTTGAATCAAGTTGTTGTT
>JAUZSU010035258.1:0-10279 GCA_034780255.1 Parotocinclus maculicauda
ATTTAATACAATTTGGAATAAGGCTGTAACGTAACAAAATGTGGAAAAAGTGAAGCGCTGTGAATACTTTCCGCATGCACTATGTATGTGTGTATATGTGTATATATATATGTATGTATTCCACTTGATAAGTCAGTATTATTCCTTTAAATATATGAATTGCCTATTAATCTATTTTAAACACTAAAAAGATTCGATTAAATACTAAAGTGGATGTTACTCTGCCATGGATAAGAAATGGAGAACAAATGAACACTTTTTAATTAATTGCATTCATTTTGGTTATGCTGATGTAACGTGTGCCTCTTTGCTTTGCTTTAGTTGTGTAAAGTGTACTTTTTGGTAAGTTATTCAGTTCTCAAGTAGCTACACAAAGCTAAAAAAATATAGTTATGAGCTCTCATTACCTTGTTAGCAACCTAATTTTTCCATGTCCATTTCTCCATATGAAAAACTTAAAGGAACTGATTTTGACTAAAAGTGTTCAAGCTTTTGGAAAACCACTGCGATATTCTGGTTATCAAATGTTTCAGCGTTGAAGCAAGTTTATATATATTATATATGAGTATATGTAGTCATTATATTTATTGCTATTTAGTTTTCCCTTTGATGCTTGTTTCGGAAAAGCCATCACAACATGCTTTACATGTTTAATACTTGAAAGTTTTTATATATATGAAACTTCTAAGTATTAAAAATATAAACAAACATCAAAGGGAAAACTAAATAACAATAAATATATTGTAGTATATGAGTAAGGTATTGATGTTTTTTAAAAAATACAGTAATGAAAAGGTCCAAAAAAAGTACCATCATTATAGTATAGTATATTTTTGTACCTTTATTAAGATTTAAAGATACAAAATTTGACCTTAAATACCACTATTGTGCTTGTGAGGGATTATTTAAATTGATTGTACCTTGAAGAACAAATTTAGCCCTTAAGAAGATGTGTACACCATTGTGTGCTGTAGTTCTACTCAGCAATCCAGGATAAAATTCACCTTTCACCGGAGTGATTTTAATAGGACACAACAACAGTTTAGTGGGGCACATGCTTAAGTAAAATGGGTCTGACAACACCCCTGATTCGTCTTGCACCCTGTGCGCAGTTTATCTGTGGTTGGACCGACAGCGCGCAGCTCTGCGCCACCATCCTGTCTGAAACTGTTCCCCGGACGGACAACACGGCGCGACAAACAACAGAAACACTTACAGTAGCTCATGATAGATAATAGAATTTCTTTTCCGACTTACGTTTTATTTGACCTTCCATCACAGAGGCGGTTATTTGTACATTTTCGAAAAACAATTGCTGAAATGCGTATTTACTGAGGAATAGGAAAGCACTGCGTTGTTATGAATACTATCGGAGTTTCTTTTCTGGACCCGCTGGACGATTATGAGATCATTCAGAGGATTGGAAATGGCACATACGGAGATGTGTTTAAGGTGAGAACAGAAAGGATCTCTGACAAACCATATCAACATTAACCTGCCCAAACATGGACTGGAAAGTCTAGGACTCTAGCATGACTTCCAAAGGGCTTGTTTTCACATTTCTTTTTTTCCCCTTTCCAATATGATCCAGTTAAAGGTTTGATTTGCTCACACTTCAGGGTCAGATCAAACTGGTTTTCACTTTTTAATAATCTTTTTTATGCTACTTATTATTTCTTATTTTTACCAAGAGCACCATTGATTCTGGAGCTCCATGTAAATAGACATAAGTGTTAGACAGCCTCATAAACGCACTCGTTATGTAATATACACATGGCTTATATTTCCTGTACTTGCTGTTGTTGTCTGTTAAAGATGCATAACATAGAAATAGAAATCAAATCATTGTCTAACTAGAGAATGAGCCCCTGAGTAACTTATATCCAATATTTTAGACAGTATTCTGACAAGGAGGAACAAAAACAATTGTAGACAATGAGAGAAGTACTGTAGTACTGGACCTTTCCTAATAATGCTTAATAAGATTGATAGAAAGCGCTATGCTTTGTATCAATCTGATCTTATTAAGTTAACTGTTTAAATTCAATTCTTTTTAGAGTTTAGAGTGCAGAAAACTTTTTTTCATTATCTAGTCAAGAATTCACTTGCTTTCAAAGTTATAGTACAGTGTAGTGAACCTGTGGTGTTTATGATTGTCTTTAGATAAAAGAAAATACCCTTATGGCACACATTCTAAATAGTTTGTTGGCATGGAAGTTGTGTTTGGTTATCGATTTGCAAACTTGCTGACGTCAAAATGCTCCCATCTTATATATCTAATATATATTATATTTCCTTTAAGGGTACAAAATATTCACCCAATCTTTTGACCAGTGTAGTTCATTTGTTCATTCATTCATTCAGTCATTTTTATAAACCTCAACTCATGGTTGTGGGGAGCCAAGGCCATGAGCCAACCTTTGACAGGTTGCCAGTGCAATGCACGGCACATACACAAAACACATACACATACATACACACACACACACACACACACACACACACTCAACCACTGAAACTGGCACAGTTTAGAACCCGTTTACACTTTGCATTAATGTGTTTTTGATGATCAGGTCACTTTCAGGTTTCACTTGCACAGAGTAAATGTTATAAAAAAACCTTGGGAGGACCAAGACTCAAAAGTACCCTACTCCTTGAATGGCTTAGACGGCATATGCAAGAATAACTAATTAAAAAAAAACTGAAACACCTAGTCAAATAAGTGTGTCGTAACAATTCAAAAACAGATCAATAAAATATTTAAGAAAATAATGTAAAATATGTACATTGGCATCATTTAGTGTATCATATCATTCCTCATCTGTAAAACCAGCCATAATTCTCCACAAGTCCTGACTTCTCTCATGTATAAAACGTTCTCTGAACAGTACTAGTACTAATCAATGCAGAAATTAGAGCAGAATCTAATCAAAGCCCTGTCCTGCACCAAAGAAGATGCTTTGTTGCTTGTGTAGATGGTTTCTGTCCCTGTTTGACAGTGTATAATACACTTGAACTGGCCTGTGAGAAAATGTTTGTCGTAGCTTTCAGGACATAAAACAGAAACATTGTGCGCGTTGGTGCAAGCAAGATCAGATCTTATCTGGTCAAAGTCAAAGACTAATTTTAGTAAAAGTGTAAACAGATTTTATCTGAAGTATACCCACATACAATCTGGATATGAAACATATGTTAATGCAAGGTGTAAATGGACTATTAGAGACACTAACAGATGTAACAGGTGTTGATATAATTATGTAGTATTTATAAACCTAAACTACTATGAAATAGATTCAGTAGTTATATCGATTTACAATCCCTATATAACAAAACCTGAACTTTTCGCTTATGCAGTCTTATACAGATCACCATCTACCATTTATTTTGATAAAGCAGGCAAGCTAAAAACTTTGTTTCTTCTTACAATGAACTTAGTCTTTTGTTCATATTCTTCTGTCTAACGGAGCCTTACTTAAAATCTTATATCAACTTTTAAAAGTCAACTTATGGATTTCCCAAGAATAATTTGAACATAGAACAAAAGCAAGGAAAATTGCTAGATTGCTGTCCAAAGTAGGATTGCTGTTCTCTTTACAGCTTTGTTTGGAGTAGTGATATTTCAGGTTCCACTATGAAACCAGTGCAGTCATTTACGTCATAGCAGGAAGTCCACTGGCGTGTCAGGAAAATCAACAGGAACACGGCTAACTAAAGTTCCAGGTTTTGTGAAGGAATGGTTGCTATTTTCACTACATACAGAAAGAAAACATGCTGGAGGCTTTTGTTAATGGTCATGTACGTGGTTAAAATTAATCTTTTTTGTTGACAAACAGCAACTAATCATACAACTATATTGATACACTAATTAAATAAATCAGCAAATATGAATTATGGATAAACAAATAATGAAATCAACAGTTCTTATTAAACTAAAAGCCTACCATTGTTTATGACATTTTCTGATCTCTCTTCTGAAGAGTGCAATATGACTTGAAGAAATGCTTTTTAATTAACACAGTAAATTATCGGGCTTAAATTGCACATACAGTGAAACTTGAATTTGAATTTAATTGCTTTCAGAAGGCCAATTGAACTGCAATTTGTCAGAAACAAATTTTCCATAAAAAGTCATGTAAATTGGATTAATAGGGTCCTGACCCACAAATAGTTGTATGCCTATACTTGTATGTTATTAATGATTAAAAGCATGGATAAAGCAAATGAATGCAATACACTAATAATATTATACTGCTCACAAAAAATGGGGATATTTCAAAATGCGTAATCATTATTCATTAATAACATACAAGTATAATTGTTTGAGTGAAAAGGATTTCAAATTCTGCTGTTCCACTGTATATAAATGAAAACCTTTGTTAATTACTAATATGAATAAATGACTTTTTCAATTTGTATATGTCAAAGGCTAGAAATCTGTTCCCACTTCCCTCTACAATGCAGGGGGTGCCAAAAGTTTAAGACCACTGCTCATGTTTCATAATATTACAAAGAACATATTGAGGTGTTACTGAATGCTTGACTTTTTCTGTCTGCATCTACTTCTTTTCTTTTACTGCAAGTAGTTGCTACAATGTGTTGAGGTGTGTTTGGGAATATGTTTTGTGTTTTGTTCTATTCTAGGCAAGAAACATCAGAACCTCAGCAATGGCTGCTATTAAAATTGTTAAGCTGGATCCTGGTAGGTGAATAGCATTACAGTAACTCAGTACAAATGTTCAGTATTCATAACATCAGTCATGTACTTATTTCTGTGGTGTTATTCATTTTTATCAATGTAGTGATGTTGATTTTGAATGTTCAGTGTGTCTTTAATATAATTTCTGGGTTTAAAGTGAAATTGGTGACTGTAATATTACGTTTTATGTATATTTCAGGAGAAGACATCACGTCTATTCAGCAGGAGATCACTACAATGAAGGAGTGCAAGCATAAGAATATTGTGGCCTATTATGGCAGCTACCACAGGTGGAGTTATGCAGATGTGTGCAGTTCTGAGTCATTTACCAAAGAAATACACTCCAGTGTCAACCTATTACACACAGACACACTACTAATAAGTGATTAATATATTGTTATTGACATTGACCCCTTACAAGGTTACACAACTAGGTGTAGATTAACTGTAAGGCATACTCAACTGCATCTGTTTGTTCCTCAGGAACACAAAGCTGTGGATCTGTATGGAATACTGTGGAGGAGGGTCCTTACAAGACATCTACCATGGTAAACAAGAATTAGTAGGAAATCCAGTGTGTTAGACATTTATGATGTCTTGTTAACATTTATGCATTCACAATACCTAATTTCATGTATATTTAATAGAATAAATTTTTACAGTGACTGGACCCCTAAAGGAGAAACAGATTGCATATATCTGTAGGGAAACACTGCAGGTGAGGCCATTTGATCAACGACTTGGTCTACAGTTTATAGGCAATTATGAGAAAGTGTGTGTTAGTGAGATGTATTACTGGCACACAGAATAAATAAATAAACCCTTCAGCATGTTGATATTATGAGATGATATCATAAACACAAAATAATTACATCATAATAGTGAGAAAGCATTTTGTTATAATGAGCAAAGTACGTAATTAAAATTATTGATATAATTATGTTGTAATTACGAGCATAGAGGTATTTACACTGGAAGTGTTTGCAGTTTCTGCAATACTACGGTTGATTTAAATAATCAAGTTTACTTAATGCTTGGCTTAATTCGTTGTGAAATCTATAAATTTAGTGTCACTTAGCAGCAATAAGTATTAGGTAAGTATTAAGTATTAAGCATTTTATTAGTATTCACAAAGTATTTCCAAATCTCATTATTCATACAAGCGAATCTGTCACGCACATCACGCCTCTTTTGCTTGAACTGTAAAAAAATCCACTGGAAATTATGGTAAACATTGCAATTATAAAAAAAAATGAAACTTTTTCAGAACAAAAACATTTTATCGAGCAAAGCAGGATATAGTGACAAATCACCTTTACAGTGGGTATTCCCTTTGCATAAGTGAATAACTGTCAGTTAACTAGATGCTTTTCTCGCAATTGTGACATACGTTCTCTTAATAACGACATGCTGAAGGGTTTATTTTTTTCGTTCTGCACACATCCATTGCCTGACGAACTGATTGATGATGATGTTCTAGACCAGACAACTTTTTAATGCTACCTATGCCTGTTCCGTCTTTTTTGCAGGGTTTGTATCATCTCCATGAAACTGGCAAAATTCACAGAGATATTAAGGTACAGATTTATTTTCTTTGATGAAACAACAATATACTTGCCTTTTTATTGTAATATGCTTTTAATCCAGAGAAATGACTAGTTGGAGATTTTTAGGTTGTTGGATGGACACATTACACTTTTCATGTAGAAGGCAGTGTGACTAGAATTAAGTTAAACCTGTTTGGGTGCTTCTTGCTTAATATACTATTGTCAGGTGTGGAATGTGATGCCATAAAGTCATGGTCAACCAAATGCTTTCACTTTAACTCTTATAATGATCTTTACTATATCTATAGTTATGTTTAAATGTTTACGTGTCTTTTGTAACCTCAGTTTTGAACAACTAACTATAGATATTTTAAAGATAGTACTAAAATATACAGAAAACAAAGTACTAAATTGTCTACCATTTTTTTCCTAACCTCAAAAACACAAAATAGTTTCTGTAGTTGGTAAATAAACTGTTATATGCTTTCTTTTTTCAGTGTGTAATTCATCTCTCAGCTGTCTACAGACTTATCAATACAAAAAACTTCATGGTATTTTGTTTTTGTGCAGGGAGCCAACATACTTCTCACCGAACGAGGAGATGTCAAATTGGGTGAGTGAGAAATGGTTATGTCTACTGACTACAGCTAAATGCAACATTTACACTTACACTATTTGGCCACCATGATGCAGATCTTTGCATGATCTGTCTGCAACCTTCTGCTTTTTTTCTGTCTCCTCTCTTACTCATCTCTCTCTATTTCTGTTCCTGCAGCTGATTTTGGGGTTGCTGCAGAGATCAATGCTTCTGCTGCTAAGAGAAAATCTTTCATTGGAACTCCCTACTGGTGAGCTATCTGCAAAGTGACAAGAGCAATCAATCCTGTACCTCACTCCTACCTTGATTCAATTTAGTATCGTCTTGTGGCACAGCAGGGCAGATAAAACATTTTCAAACCCAATAGTAGACTTTTATCTGATTGGTAGGCTGTGGCAGAATAAAAGTTATTGCGTCAATCCAGTAATCCAGTAATTTCCTATGACAACATTTAATAGGCAAATGTTTTCATGTTTTCAGGATGGCTCCTGAGGTTGCAGCTGTGGAGAAGAAAGGTGGCTATAATCACTTGTGTGACATTTGGGCTGTGGGCATAACTGCCATTGAGCTGGCTGAGCTGCAACCACCTATGTTTGATCTACATCCCATGAAGTAAGAATGATTTAGGTACATAAAACTCTCAATATTCATATAGGCAATAAGTTATAAGGATGTGTTTGACTTTTGATAACGTTAATTCTCTTGACTCAGAGCACTGATGTTGATGTCCAAGAGCAGCTTTCAGCCTCCGAAATTGAAAGATAAGGCAAAATGGTAAAATCAAGTGATATTTATTTTATTAAACTTTTTACCTTGCCTTTGATTTATTCAATTGCAGTATAAACCTGAGATATTTCATGTTTCATTTCATTCAGTCACTTGTAGGGACATAACTATCAATTAAGAACACTAAATCAATTAAGTAATTTAACCCTAAAGTGTGTGTTTTTTCACCATGGATGTGCAATAAATAATAAATTAATGCTTAAACGCTCTTTAAAAAATATTACATTAATTTAGTTTCAGTGCACCTCTTTAACAATTTCAAACATAAATGGTCTGTTTTGCCAAAACTGTATCTATCATATTCTGTCGTCCAGTCTGTTCCCTGTTGTATTCTCTCTCTTTATCTCTCTTATTCTCATGCTCCTGTCCATCTGTGTGAATTATTTCTCTTCCTCTTTAATTTGATGCTCTTTTCCTCTTGTTTCCTTCTTGCTGTTGTATTATTTCTTTCTCCTTCACCCTGTTATTTTTTTCTAATCTATCTGGTGTTCGTTATGAGAAAGTTCACTTGTTCTTTAATTGTCTAATTGTTTACAATTCAGTATTTAAACATAAGTGCTGCACACACATGCATGTACAGTTGTTGTTTGAGGCATAAAATACTTATGGAGTTATGGTTGTGTCTTTGCATCATCCCTTTATTCTTTCTAGATAACATAAACAAGCAAAACATATAGTTTGTTGTTATGCTGATGTTGAGCTGTTATTACCTTGACTGATAAATATTAACATAATTATTATTACTATATTTAAAAAAACTGGCTCTGACTGGAAGTGTTAGCTGCTCAAGCTCTTGGAAAGATGCTGAGCCCATTATGAGGTTGCCACCTTAAATATAGAAAAATAAGGGACACCCAATTGCCATGCACCCACTCCTTCTCTATCCCCACTGCTACTGTACAAACCTTACTGCTATATACACTTTAGGCCAGACTTTTTCTATTGCTTGTTTCACGGATCCGCCGACAGTCATATTTGAAGAATACACATTTTTACAAGTTTTTGTTTTGGTATTTCTCGGATCCGCTGCAGAACCAATGGTTGAAAAAAAAACCCATATATATATATACATATATATTTTTAGCTTTTTCCGCCCTTCGGTGGAGTGCCAACGATATTCTTCTGTTCATGTATTTTTTTCGGGATTCACTTTAATTTAATTGTAGGTAAAATAAATTTTATTTTTAAATAAAAATCTATTTTTATTTCTTCCTCCTTCCTTGTATTGATTCCACATAGTCCTCGAGAAATTGAAAAGTGCTGGAAACAAATATTTATTATTATTTTTTTCTCCCTCCTCAGTAGATTCTTAAGTAGGAACATCCGAGGAACAAGTAATTAAAAAAGTCTGGCCTAAAATTAAAAAAAAAATTTTTTTAAACAACTAATCAAATGGAGACACTAATTCGTTATTTTAGGTTGCCTGTTTGTTTTTTTTTCCTTCTTGCTTTCTGGATCGACTTGCCTGCTTGTTTCTCTTGATATCTGGCAACCCTGACTCAATTATTTGAGATGTGCTGAAGCTAGAAGATAACTTTTAGTTAATAATTATTTGTCCTTTGTTTCAATGTGACTTGTGTTTTTTTTTATTAATTTATTTTTTAGATAAACTCCTCCAGGTAAAGGTGCATCGTTTTGCATCGTCTACACTCGCGTAAGAAACGTAAAAACGTAAGAAGTTTGGATTGTGAGCAGTACGTTTACTTACGTCCCTTACAGTTTAGATACTTTGCACATAGTGTTTCATTTTAAACTCTTTAATTTTAGCTCGGTATAAAAACATTTATTGCTTTATTTGTTTTTATTTGCTGCCAAACCTAAAAACCAAAATATAAAACGCAGCCTAAATGAACCTGAACTCATTTCTGTTATCATTATTTTGGAAATAATTTAGGAGCGTTTATTTTAGAAAGCTGCTTTCCTTCTCCTCTGAACACCAGGAGTTTGGAGAGGATCCTCCACTCGGCTCGATTACGGCTTCTGATCAGGTTCCATCCCTGACAGCGAGTCACGACCCATCGATCGTCCTGCGTTTGCAGAGCTCCAGGGCTTCCATCGCTTCTCCAGCTCACCTGTAGAACGGAGAAAAGTGAGGAAAAATAGGTTTACGTTTAGCACGTGTAATGGCTTTAGCACGTCGTCCTGAATCCTGAGAAGCATCTCGGCTCGAGGAGAGCCACCTTAGAGCAGCAGAAATGAGCTCGTCAAAACCTAAAGGGATTTGGAATTGAGCTTGCTCGATAAAAACGTCAAAATCGAGGACAAAAAAAGCTGCTTCAGGTCTGTTGTTTTATCTCAGGAATGAGTTTAGTCATCCAGGAAAAGCGTTCGGAATAATCAGAGGCATGGTGAGGAGGAACCGGGTACGATACCCGGGTACCCGGGACTGTGGTAGTGCCAGGAGGGTCACGGCTGCACTGGATGAATATTTTTTTTAAACGAGGGAGAAATAAGGAGACGTTGAAATTAATTCAGGTATCTTATTAACCAAGGTCATTATTATTTTAATTGAAATTGTAATCAATCATAATAGGAATTTAAAAATCTGTCTTTCAGCTCGATCCACGAGCAGAAGTGTTATTCGCTTATTTGGACCAAAATTCCGCTTAATCGGACCAAAGAACGTGTACAGTATGTAATATCCGTGAAGAA
>JAUZSU010035269.1:0-10279 GCA_034780255.1 Parotocinclus maculicauda
CCTCACCGATAGCTCTGTAATGGCGACCGGCGAGGACAGCCGAACGATCCGAGCGAAGGTAGGAACCCTAACAGACTGCCCATGTTTCTGTGAGATACTGCATCTTAGCACGTGCCTAAGTTTATGCACCTGTTATGAATTGGTGTGAATATAATAGCTAAAGTCTCACATTTGAATTTGGCCATATCGAGTCATGTAGTGATTTTGACCAAACATCGTCTGCTATTCATTTATATCACCTACAGTGGGAAATATTTCAAGTACTTTCCTCAGATAGATCCAATGAGATGGAAACATGCCTACACATACTGCTCACAAAAATTTGGAGTATATTAGAGTATATTAAAATATACCCTAATTTTTGTGAGCAGTCTATATTTAATCACAATAAATACCATTAATTGTAGTATACAGTTTTTAACTGAGCATGAAATTTAACAGGGTGAAACACTTACCTGTGTTCTATAAGTAGCTCTGAAAAATGTTTTTTTTTCTCTATTAGAGAGGTTTTACAATGAGAATGTGCATTGTATTTAAATAGGGGTAAAAGCTCTTTAGTACTGTGCTGTGAATGTTTATAGCGAGGCCCCTCTTTATTTGTAGATAGAAATAAAACACTAATGGGAGCGCAAATCTCATTTGGCTTTAATTACAGAGATGATTTCACTACCTTACAGTTAGGTGGCGTGTTCCTCCTTGCATGTCCCCCGCTCTTTATGTTATCCATCAGAACCTTGTATATTTTACCAAGCAACCCAGTGCTAAATATTTAGTCTATGACAAAAAAGTCAGTTTTAGGAAGACATATTGCAGCATAAGTGCGACTGAACTAGAAGAGCTTGTTGCCTTCTTTATTAGAAGGAAAGGTACATGGAGTGAATATCCAGATGTGGAGTAATCAGCCATGCCTTTCCCTGTGGAGGTTAACTTTAGCCCCACAAGCTGAACCCAGACACTTAACACACTGATTATTGGTCACTGCTAATATAGTCATGGCCAAGCAAAGAGTATTTAATATTTGCTCCCTGATTCCTCCACTTTTAATTTACTTGCTATATAATTTTTCTTTCTAAACCATTACATTTACAGGGCTAAATTATTGAACTTGTATATAAATATTGTGTATGTGGCATAAACCATTCTATTCATACATAACCTATTCTGCTAAAAATGTGCTCACTCCCACGTTGTCCATCATTAAGCTGGTTCCTGGTGCTGACTGAGTTGCAAATGTCATGTGACACACTATGTTAGTGGGCACTGGCACTGGTATATGGAGAAACATAAACTTTGATTGATGCTTTATGTGCCACATGAAAACCACCACTAAAAAGAATTACTGTAATAAAACCCATGGAATTAAAATGTTGCTCGAAAAGGATGGTCTAGTTAGAAAATGCTGCTAATTTTGAATGCAGGTCCAAGGGGAAGCATGCGTTTACCAGTAAAATATTTTATAATGCGTGGGCTAGCCTGCCACCTGGTTCCAATACGCATACTCTGGACCATGTGTATTAATAGTTTTATTGAGTGTTCATTTTGGCAGCTTCACTGACAAAGCTATGCACTAAACAAAATACTAGAAATATCTAGGAGGGGTTTTGTATTTCAAGCAAATTTACTGCACAAATAAACAGTATTCTTTTTCAATATGTCTTTAAGCAAAGCACAGTTCTGGGGCCAGTGAACAGCTGAAATGGGAGTGTTTTTAAGGGCTGATCATAATTGTCTTTTGGCGCTTCTCTTCAAAATTTGTTTTGAATAAGTGCCAGCATCAGGCAGCACAGTGCTGCAGTGGTTGGCACTGCCACCTCACAGCTCCAAAATCCTGGTTCAATCCCAACCCTGGGCTCCGCCTGTGTGGAGTCTGCATATCCTCACCATGTCTGCATAGGTTTTCTCTGGGCACTCTGGTTTCCTCCCACGTTCCAGGTGTAAGGTTAATTGGCATTTCCAAAGTGCCCTTAGTGTGTGAG
Source organism: Parotocinclus maculicauda (assembly GCA_034780255.1). Taxonomy (NCBI): domain Eukaryota; kingdom Metazoa; phylum Chordata; class Actinopteri; order Siluriformes; family Loricariidae; genus Parotocinclus; species Parotocinclus maculicauda. Next base: position 1,977 of record JAUZSU010035269.1, read on the forward strand.
TGTCTGTGCCCTGTCTAGGGTAGTTCCTGCCTCATACCCTATGTAGCTGGCCAGGTACAGGCTTTCCAGCAACTCTGACTAGGAAGAAGTGGATAAGACTGGAAAGGATGCAAAATGTTATCTAGATGTTTTAGATTCACAAATCCACAGTCATACAAAATGTGTACAAATGAAGGAACGTCAAAACCATTGTTACCTTCCCCATAAGCAGTCAATCAAGAACAAATATACTCAAATAGCAAGGCATGTAATGGTCAGTGAGGTGAGAGAATAGCCCAGGATAAATTCTAAGCACGTAAAGGAGTAAGGTCATTGTTGGTGCCTCGTTATTCCAAATAATACATTGGTTTATTGGTAGGACTGCTGCCATGTAGTGTATGCTTATCCTACCCTTGTAATTGTATTTAGGAAAAATCAATGGATTTGTTGGTAACACAGCAAACCATGCAGTTTTTGTTTAGACATTGTTTTCTACATCAAGTTCTGTTTGGGGATTTATTTGTGGTAGCTAACCATGGCTGTGCATGATATCAATTAAGTAACCTGTATTATACCACTTTTTACTGTTATTTTTCACAATGTTTTTTTCTAGAAGCTACATATACATAATTTTGCACTGATTGGTATTTATTGCCTAAAGGGATTTCATATAAGCATATGCATGCCATTTCCTGTTTTTGCGAGCTTGCAAGCTTTCACTCTGGAATCCACAACTTTTAATAAACGAGAGGCCCTGTAAGGTTGAAGTATATTAGCAGCAACATAGCAGCTAAGTTAACTGATGTGTAGAGTAAGCAAAAAAATCTTAAGAAAATGCTATAACTCATGATTCATTTACGGTCAGTTAAGTCCGCGTTTACATGTTTTTTAGTTCTTCATGTATTATCTTGTCTTAAGAGGCTCCTTGTATAACCTTTGCTGAGCCAGAACCACAGGTGTCTACCACAGTGCTGAGTGTTTATGAACCTTTAAAGCTGCAGAGCATTTGATAATGCCTTGAACTTTTAATGCCTATAATTAAAAGACTCTCAGAATCCCAACCCTGCACAACCACAAGCCGTATACAGAGTAAAGCCCATGGTATGCGAGAGAAAGGGCTCGAGACTGTGCCAGGGTAATAAAAGTGCAGAGAGTGTTGGGAGTATTGGGTAGCTGTGTGTATTGATCTGGAATGACCCTGAATGCATCCTGCTTACAGAGGCCCCCCACACATTCACTCAGCATGCTATCACCTAACCACTTAACATCAATTCTTTCTTCTCTTTTCTTCTCTTATTTTCTTTCTTTCTTTTTCTTTCTTTCTTTCTTTCTTTCTTTCTTTCTTTCTTTTCTCTCTCTCTCTCTCTCTTTCTCTCCTTGTCCCCCTCTCTCTCTCTCTCTCTCTCTGTCTCTCCTTGTCTCTCTCCTTGTCTCTCTATCTTTCTCTCTCTCTCTCTCACTCACACATACACACACATCCATATACACATATATACACACTGACCAATATACCCTGCTGTTTGGTGTATTCCCAGCAGCACAACACTGTGATCTCACAGCATCATTGTGTCCCAGCATGCCCTCTATGACCCACAGATACATATCAGACCGCATCCGTTTCAGCTGTGCCACATCAACTACCCATCATGCTTGTGGAGGACTTTCATTTCTCAGAGCTGCAGATGCAGGCAGAGAGGTTAAATACCAGAGAGGGAAATCACTGCTGACCCTGTCAGCTCTGGACATACTTTAGGGCTCAAACAAACCACAGAAGATGTAGCACAGCCTCCAGACGAGTTTCACAGATGCTCCACAAGACACAGACACTATATTTGTATTTGCACAACACTGCAACAACCTAAGTATGAAACATGCATGAAATAGATTAGACCTGACCTTTTTCTAATATATAACATGCATTTTTGTAATAGGTAACTCTCTGTAGGACGATTAAGCAGTTAATAGAATATTACCAGTTGAACCACACAAACAATGCAGGATGTGGGTTTGCCAGAGGCTCACTCATAGTCATATCATAATTGATGGTTTAGTTTTATAAACATTTTTGTAAAAGAGCATTTGGAAACAATTTTACACTTTCCTTTATTGATTACTCACTGTTTCCAAATATACTAAAGGAAAACACATCTTTCTATGTAGTCAACATTTCTACAAACTCTCCCTAAACCACTTGTGAAAATGTTATGCACATTTTCTGAGCATTGACCTTGCTTCCAAACTCCCTAAAATTCTTTGTAGAACAATGTGGAAAATATGTGGGGAACATGGTTGACTGGTCGGCTGTTTAGAAGAAGTGTGTGTCTGTTTTTCTTATTCTCAGCACATGTGATTTTAAAAAAATGGCTATGTTGTGTCATTTTGATGCATGTGTTGAGGCCTCTGAGGCCTAACGCTAAGAGAATTCAAATGGATAGCATTCGTTGTAGGAGTATTCCCACAAAGGAGTGAATTCTCTGTGTCAAATATGAATTCTTTAAAACTAAAAATTAGGTTTTTTAAATTCAGACTTTAAAAATAAATTGCCACACACATCACACTCATCAGCGTTATATATAACAATATGTCATCTGTTACGTATTATGAATTTGTCACAAACTAAAACCGCACATTTCTTGGAGATCTTCCTGGACACAAGGCAGCAGCCAGAACCAAATTACAATCATTATCTTAAAGTGTACGATTTCTCTTTGTTGGCAGAGCACTTTGTAAAAGTCTTTTCCTCTCCAGAGGTTATTTGCTATGGTCCACCTGGTAAAACGTCAGCAACAGGGATAAAATATCACTATTTTCCAAGTGTGGAAACTATTTGTTAAATTGTCTTGTGAGTCGACTGTAGTTCAAACAGACAGATGTATTTGCAACAAGCAAATCAGTTATTCCATTATGGGGGCTTAGGTGTAAACACTCCCATCTGTATTATGTTTATAATTAATCATTACCTGCTGTTACTGTGCTACATTCTCTTGTCTTGACTTAGTAGCACTAATTGGAAGGTTGTGAGTTCAAAGCCAAGTTGCCTCTGTTGGCCTGTTGAGCAAAACCCCTTAACTGGTCAAGCTGCATCGTAAATCAATCACTCTTCCAAACCAATCTAATATCTTTTTGTCTATATGTGTGTGTCTCTGTGCCTCATGGAACAAGTACATTTTCTTTTCTTTGGTTATAAGGAGAGTACTTGCATTTCTAAAGCTAAAGTCTGATGTTTTTATTAAGAAAGCTATTTTTAGTGATTAGAAACCAGTCTTTTTTTTGTTATATGAAATGTCAGCCTTGGAGCGCTTCTGTTTGCATACAATGGCATGGACTCCATGGACTTCATATAACTACCAACTAGATCTAACAAAGGTAGAAGAAGAAGGCCCAACTGCAGAATGCCTTTTAATGCTCTGTGGCAAGATAAATGTGACAGGTGGGTAATGGTAAGTTCTGGTGATTGGTGATTTTTCCTATCAATAACCCTGAACGTGACTATACAGAAATTAACCGACTGCTAAGTATGGTTGAGGATCTGTGGTCTAGGCTTTCCGCCAAAGTACATGGTAACATGGTAAACATAAAGTTGGAGATTTGGTTGCCTTTGCCAAAAAGCCATAGCATGCTTATGGTTGTATCTGAAATCCTGTTTAATGATTACTAAAACATTACTGGACATGTCACCAAAATTGAGACCTATTAGACGAAAGAGTTAAAAAGAGGTTTAAAGAACATGGATGATTTCTTGTTCTCATCTCAAGCGATATATATAAATTGTCTAATCAGCCTAATATAACTTGCCTGTGCAGCAGTGTTGTAAATGTGACTTAGGCCCTACAAATGTGACGTATAATACATTTTTGTATGATGAGCGGTACTTCTGTTAGAAGTTTGTGGTGCTGCTGAGACAGAATGTTTGTATAATGGTTCTTCAGTGGTGGTCACTGATCGGACTAAGACAAAGATAATCACACAGACAGATGTTCAAACTTTATTAATTAAAAATCATATGGCAGGCACGTGGTTTTACACGGATAACCCTTGTATACCCTTGTGTACTACTCGTACCTACTGAAATGAAGCGTCAGAAATAACGTGTTTGAAATTATTTAAACCTGACTGTGATAGGGGTCTAAATTTAAGCAAATTCTCAGAAGGACAAAATCAGTGTTCTGCTATGATAAAAGTAAGCACATTTCTGATAAGTTAAATATTTTGTAAATGCAAGCCAATCTTGATTCTGCCTATCAAAAAGAACCATAAGAAAAATCAAGATTCAGGAAGCTGGAGCAGTCCGGTGTGGCATCTGCAGCTCTGGTTGTTTGTTTATACTACGGAGAGAGGAGGACAAGACTTCTGCAGTAGAGGTGGGGTTGTGGCTGCGACCTGAGGTCAAAAGATCAGGGATTGTGAGGCAGAGTGGCAGAAAAGAGCCTTCTGTGTTTATTCAAACGTAGCAGTGCCATGGAAACATGCTTGCACTTTGATCTCTCTGAATGCTGATATTAATGTGAATGTGGGCATTTGAAAGCGCTAGGGAAAGAAAGAAAAATGATCAAACTACTACTGAAGCAGGGTGGAATTAGAAGCAGAGATGGACACTGGAGCCAGCAACACTTCTTGACAAGACTATGGAAATCATTTCACGGTGAAAGAAAACATGTCTTTGTTTCTAGCAGCAGTAACCTGGCTGAGACACTTCAGTACTATGTGTTTCCATTTCCAACACTAATGTAAAATATAAAGGCAGTCCAATGTACCAATTAAGGGGAGAGAATGAGATATAGTCTGTACATTCCATTTTGACTATCAAACTTAGAGCTAAGAAGTATACAGTATTTCAGAAAGTACACTGCTTTTTATTACATAATTTTCATAACCACTAGTTCAAGGTCTTGGGGTGTCAGGACCTAACCAGTAGCTCAAGACTGTAATCCTGATCATGGTGAAAATCCATCGCAGAGCAGATACTCAATCGTTTGCTCACATTTTCACATTTGGTAGAGATATAAATTGAGATAACACTTGCCGTTAGATAGTAGGTTCTTAGAAATACCAGAGAAAAATTAATAATAAATAATATTAAATTAAAAAAATAATATTATTTAAGTGGGGTTTCATTTACAGGGGTAACTAATTAGAAGGGTTGACTACATAATTTTGGTATGGTCATGCTGTTTCTTAGGACTGCTAACTTCAGCACAGATTTTAATAAGCAAATGCAATGTATTTATTTTTCTTCCTTTTTTCAACTCATTCTAATGTGCATTGTTGGTTTCCCATGGTTTGGTGTGTGTATATAGTAGGCTGGGTGTCAGGACATTTGGTAATCCAATCATATTTTTTAATAACAAGAGGATTTCTCAGAGGAAGGCCAGACTTTAGATAGAAAAAGATAAGAGATATTGTGGAAACAAAGAAAGCCCACTTCCTTACCCTTATGAGGTTCAAACCCAGGCCTTTTGATGACACTTACATAACTTCCCATAAACACTATAAAGAATAATGCGTGAATAATGCACGCTAATCTTAATTTTCAGTGGCGTGTACTTTATGACTGTAATGCATTATGGCATGGGTGACACTATAATGTCAGGAGTAGCTCATCTGCAATCTGGCCCTGCTTCATGGATAAATTATTAAACTCAGATGGATTCAACAAGGCCTGGTGTGAATGTGAATGGATGAAGGTTTAATAAAAACATCCTTTGTTCTGTTTAAGGGGGATGCCAATCTGAGAAAGTTTTCATGAATATACCAATCTTAATAACTGTTGTGCTTAAATTACTGTGGTTTTCGGACAGAGAGTGTGTCCATTAAAACACCTGGAAATTATTGTAATTTTTAAAAGATTTTTTATTATTAGTGCTGTTAGATTTCATGCTAGTTTAAATATTATTGTATGTTTAAACATGTTCAATGACTCTTTTTTGAAGCTGTTCTCAGATCAGCTCTTCTCCCAAGAACTCTCAAGGATGCTTATCTAAGAAGTTAGAAGTCAATTTCTGATATACGAATTAGCACATGTTGCTTCTGCTTCTTACGAGACGGAGGTAGTGCAACTATACTGAGAACAGCAGAAACTCTTTCAGTGTGTGAATGTATTTAAGCATTCACATACCTTTTGAGCTTTGAAGCGGAAAACAAACATAGAAGTCAACATTAAGATCACATTATTTTTTACCATGTGTCTGGCTTTGCAGGTGCCAGACTTTAGCATTTTGATTTATTGTTTACAGCAGTGATAATATTGTCACTCTTAGGTTCAGTAAAAAAAATCTAAGTATCTACTTTCATGTTAATTTCATAAAATTTTGTTCAGATATGTCATGCTAGCCCCCATGAATATAATGCGATATATTACTTAAAATGCTTTGGTTTTTAATTACAATACACTCTTTTATTGTTTATTATAAAAAGGTAAGACCGTATGGAAAATGATTTTAAAACCCCAATTCCAATTAAGTTGGGATGTTGCGTAAAACGTAAATAAAAACAGAATGCAATGATTTGCAAATCCTTTTAAATTCATATTCAATTGAATACCCTACAAAGACAAAATATTTAATGTTTAAACGGAATTTGCAAATGCAAACTTCAAATATTTACTCATTTTGAATTTGATGCCTGCAACACGTTTCAAAGAAGTTAGGACTTTTACTACTAAGCCACACTGTTGTAACACATGCATAATGTGGCTTGGTATTGTCTTGCTGAAATAAGCGGTCATGTCCCTAAAAAAGACATTGCTTGGATGGCAGCATATGTTGCTCCAAAATCTGTATTTACCTTTCAGCATTAATGGTGCCTTCACAGATGTGAAAGTTACCCATGCCATGGGCACTAACACGCCCCCATAACATCAGAGATTATGGCTTTTGAACTTTGTGCTGATAACAATCAGGACAGTCCTTTTCCTCTTTGGCCTGGAGGACACAACATCCATGATTTCCAAAAACAATTTGAAATGTGGACCACAGGACACGTTTCCACTTTGTGTCAGTCTGGGTGTTGTTGATTTATGACTTTTTCTTTGCATGGTAGAGTTTTAACTTACACTTGTAGATGGAGCGATGAACTGTGTTCACTGACAATAGTTTTTTTAAGTGTTCCTGAGCCCATGTGGTAATATTACACAATGTGGTAGAATTACAGAATTACATTACAGAATGATGTTGGTTTTTAATGCAGTGCCACCTGAGGGATCGAAGGTCATGGGTATTTAATATTGTTTTTTAGACTTGCCACTTACTTCCAGAGATTTCTTCAGATTCTCTGAATCTTTTAATGCCATTTTCAGTTCTGTGATGGCAGCATTAATGGAGAGGGTTTAGAGATTTTAAATTGGAATGCGTTGTTGGGCTAAAATGCTTATTAACGAACACATTTAAGTTGAGCAGACCAAACATTAAAGTCAAAGTAAATGTAAGGGGTGCTGCATTGTTTATGTTTGAATTTTCCATACAAACTTTTTCTGATTTGGAGTTGTAACATATTCGACTGCTGCACCAAATGAATATCCCTTTTGTATTTGCCATTTTAAAATACAAATACATGTTAAGCATGCCAGCTGTTGTTCGACTATATGTTTAATTGCTGTATTTGAACCTGTATTCTTTGGGGTTAGATATTTCTATCTTAGTAGCAAATGTGGCTGTGTGTGTGCTGTTTGGGATATGGGGAAAACATTATTTTACTTTCCGCTGTTGATTTCAAATTTTACAGCAGGGTATTTAACAGGCTGGCCTGCCCCAATGCTTACTTTGATGGCTTTAACAGAGCCTGGCAAGTATTCACGCAGCCAGTAAAGACCCCCCCATGTCCCTCTCAACACTGCCTCCTTAAAGTCAGCAATGCAAAGTTATTTACTTTCAGATTGTGCTCTCACTGTACTGGGTACAGAATCCAAACTTGATAGCTGGGTTAGAGGTAATGGCATTCTTTTCCTTCTGTGAATTTTAAGACTTGTGACAAACAAGTCTGTCAAGAAATTCTGACACCATTCTTAAAGAAATGTCGCATAAAGTTAAACTCAATAACAGTGATCACCAAAACAAAAGCTCTTCAGGTTTCATGAAGATGTAGCAGCAGGCTGACTGAGGCTGGTTTGAAACCTACTGCAAGTGAATGTATGATTTATAGTATAAGTCCATTAAAATATATCAAGTCAGGTCACAAGTCTTTAGGCTAGAGTCTAAATCAAATCTTAAGTCAATACAACATATTTAAGTGTATAATTGAAAATACACAGCAATATATATATATATATATATATATATATATATATACAGTGCATCCGGAAAGTATTCACAGCGCTTCACTTTTTCCAC
>JAUZSU010035280.1:0-10278 GCA_034780255.1 Parotocinclus maculicauda
CTTATTGTTGACAAATTTGGCATGGTGGCTCGGTGGGTAGCACTACTGCTTCACAGCAAGAATGTCCTAGGTTCAATCATAGGGTGGAGCAGCCTAGGTCCTTTCTGTGTGGATTCTGCATGTCCTCCCCGTGTGTGCGTGGGTTTACTCCGGGTACTCTGGTTTCTTCCCACAACCCAAAGACATGTGTGTTAGGCTAATTGATTATTCTAAATTTGCATTGACTTGTGTCCATAGTATTGAGATGAACTTGTGTATGGATCTAACCTTGCGTGTGTCGCTGAGATGGCCACTGATGCCGAGAGTGAGTTAAAGGAGCCTGATAAACAAACAAACAAACAAACAACCGCAGACCACATGTAACCACATCAGCCCAGGACCTTCATATCCAGCATCTTTTCCTCCAAGATTGTCTGACCATCTATGCAGCTGCTTTGCATAACCAAATAATTTCTGCACAAACTGTCAAAAACCATCTCAGAGAAGTTCATCTGCATGCTTATCCTCATCAAGGTCTCCACCTAACTGGGCAAATGCTCACATTTGATGGCATATGGTACATTGGAGAGGTGTTTTCTTCATCAATGAATTAATATTTTTTGTTATTGTTTAAGGTAAACCTGCATAATCACCAAGCTGTCTAATCAACATCTTGATATGCCACACCCTGTGAGGTGGATGGATTACCTTAGCAAAAGAGAAGTGGCCAATAACACAGATTTAGACAAATTTAGACAATATTAGAGAGAAATAGGCCTTTCGTGTGCGTAGAAAAGTCTTAGGTCTAAGAAAAAGTGTTGCATTAAGCCATTAAGGCATTTATTAGTCAACCAAGAGTAACTTCTTACAGCCCAAACTTAGCCCAAATCTTACAGAAGTATTTTATGTCTGCTTGATTTAAATACTTAGCAGATAAACAAGAATGCGTTATGCTTTTTTGTAAACAAGGAAGCTCCAATGCATAAACTGCCTCCTGATCTAATTATAATGGATACTGTAAAAAGTGTCAAAAGTGTTGGACCACAAAGCCAAGTGTGGCCAAAATACTGGACCACAAAGCAATGTTTGGCCAAAGCAAACCCAAATGTGGCCAAAAGTGCTGGGACTATTTACACAGCACTGTTGTAGTTCCTTCAGGAAATGCACATCTAATTGGATTTCTTATTTCCATGTTATAATAGTTTGCTTGGTATATTTTTTATTCTTTTATACAACTGTATGTACAATAATTTCTTACTTACTCTCGTTTTTACTATCTATCTATCTGTCTGTTCGTCCGTCCGTCCGTCCGTCCATCCGTCCTGTCTGTCTGTGTCTGTCTGTCTACCTATCTATCTTCTGTGTTCCAGGTTGTATTTCTGTTTGCATATCCTTAAAATTATTTTTATTAGGCTGCATTGGTTCTTTGCCCATCTGTTTTTTCGTTCTGAATTATAGAATGCAATAGATTTTGTGTTTGTTTAAACTGAGCAACTGCCTTATATATATATATATATATATATATATATATATAATGTAGTTATGCACATTAATGAGTAACAATACTGTGAACTTGATGTGAAAAAAACTTTCACTAAGGGCATTAAATGACTATATATCTAAAATAAAATAAAATCTAAAGCTATTATTTTGCCACCTTTCAGTTTTCGTTTTAGCCATGACAGAAATTCAGCACTAGATGGTGAAAAACATTTGACACACTTTCATTGGTAATCTATCTCTTTCTGTGAACAATTGCCTTTGACAAAACCGCGCCAACAACGAGTTTTGACTGGCAAGATATTAAAAAAGTTCACCACATCCACTCTTTTATCTGATCCGGGGTAGTTTGTGACATTGATCCCCATAAAGACTCAAAATACCCCCATTTTCCAAACTGCTTGGCTTTTCAGATGTCAAGTGCTAGTGCTTTATGACATTCATTGTTGCACCTAAAGCTGTGTTTACACAATTTGTAGAGCAGCATTTTATACCATATGCTTTTGGGGTTACCACCTGCCACTTGTTGTTGTAAAACCTCTGATATGAGCTCTAATCCACAGAACCTAAGGGAACGTGGTCTAGTACCTATTTAACTCTTGGAGACAGTCACATATTTGCTGCAAGCTAAGGGGCGTCTGAGACAGGATGAGTGAGGGGATATTTAGGAAGAGCTTGCTTCTGGTGAAATCTGCTTTGTGTTTGTCTGGTCTCTAGGTAGACAGGTCAGTACTGAAGGAACCGTGGCACCGAAAGTGAAAAAGGGATTTGCAGTACTCAGATATAACAATGAAAAGGTGAGCCAGGTTTAATCCTCTGTCAACCCTGACATCATCTTTGCTGAAGGTTTGGTTCGGCGCAGTGTTGTGGAATGTATTGGATCCTTCAATAAGGAATATCCTTTTTTAATATCAGTAATAGAAAGTCAAATGCTCAGATGTCCCATATAAAGACCATAAGATATGAACAGTACTTTAAAAATGTATTCCTATCCCTTTACCTTTTTCACATTTTTTCATGTTACACCCACAAATTTAAATGTATTTTACTGGGATTGTATATGACAGGCCAACACAAAGTAGCAAGTAATTGTGAAATAAAAAGAAAACAACACATGGTTTTCATTTTTTTTCCACATAAAAAAAAATAAAAATCTGGAAAGTGTGGGATGCGTTTGTATTCAGTTCCCCTGAGTCAATGCTTTGCAGGACCGTATTTTGCTGCAATTACACCTTCAAGTCTTTTGAGGTATGTCTCTACCAGCTTTGCACAACTAGAGGGTGAAATATCTTCTTTTTCCCATCCTTCTTTGCAAATTAACTGAAGCTCAGTAAGGAGAGCTCGGTATGGAGAGCGTCTGTGCTTTTCAAGCCTTGCCACAGGTTCTTAATGGGATTTAGTTCTGGACTTTGACTGGGCCATTCTTCACCCTCTACATGACCTGCTGATCAGACAGAGGAGCACTTTCAGTAACTGACTCATCCAGCTCCGATGTAACAAGGAACGGTTCAGAAAATCAATTATACTGCGATCACACTAAACAACTCTTCTGCTCTGTGCTGGGACATTACTGTTCACTAATCATACAGAATATAACCACCGAACACCACTGAACATTACTAAATATTTTACACTTTACATAATTCATGTAGGGTATATTCTTCATTTTTTGTTACTGCGCAACACTTTATTGATGTTTATTTCATTTAATATTATTTTATTATCTTTTTATCACTAATTTAATTGTGTTCTCTGCGCTCTTGTTGGAACTGTGCTGCTGTAACACACACATTTCCCTCGGAATTAATAAAGTTATCTATCTATATATATATTTTGGATCATTGTCCTGTCCAGCCCTAGTCTCAAGTCATTTGCAGCCTCTGACAGGTTTTCCTCTGGGATTACCCTGTATTTAACTAAATCCAACTTCGCATCAACTCTGACCAGCTTTCCTGTCCCTGCTGAAGAAAAGCATATTTATATATAGAGCGCCTTTTACAATGGATCATTGTCTGAAATCTGGCCTGTCAGTTTAGGTAGACGGCCAAGTCTTGTTGTGCCATACTCTTTCCATATTTGGATGATGGATTGAACAGTGCTCCGTGAGATGTTCATAGCTTATTATATTTTTTTACAACCTATCCCTGCTGTACACCTATTCACAATTTTATTTCTGACCTGCCTGGTGTTTTCTTGGTCCTGTTTGATCATTATTGTTCTCAAAATAACTTCTGTGGCCTTCACAGAACAACTTTTGTTATACTAAGAAGAAATTACACACAGGGGGCTGAATACAAATGTGTATAATTTTCACTTCACTTTTACTTGGTCTATGACATATAATTCCAATAAAATACATTTAATGTTGTGGGTATAACATGAAAAAACAAGTTTAAGGGGTATGAATACTTTTTCAAGGCATTGTAAATGATGCATTGAAATGTTTACTATTTGAAAAAACCTCAAGGTGGCAATAAGGTCAGTGAGAATTTAGCCAAATTGATGCATATTTTTTAGACATATTTGTTTTAGATCTGTTGACACTTTAAGCCTGCAGGACATCATTTGGACATAATTTCAGCAGTTTTATGGCAGGATAGACCATGTTATTTTTTCTACACCACATCAGGCTGCATTCGGTGTGCCTAGGACAGGACTGCAATGCATGTCAGGGTTTGGCGGGGGTCACTGTTAGAGATCTAGATATCCCAGTCCAGGCTCCATTTCCACAAACACAGCCAATTATGCCTGCATGATGTCCATCTGGCTGCAATTCACCCCTGGAACTCAAATCTGGGTCTCTGTGGTCGTGGGCTATTAAAGTACTGCTGTGCCTTTTGAGCCTTTTTGACTGTGATATAAATAGATACTAAACATGACCATGCAATAAAAAGAATATCTGAATAGAAATGTTGGAAATAATTACAGCATGCACTACAGGGAAAGCACTTATGTGGTTGTTTTTGTATGGAAATCAAGCTACATTATAGATCGATTCTCTGCATCTCCATTTACAGGCACTTCCACACAAGCACTTGATGACCAGCATATTTAAGATGTTTGCTAAATTCATATTGTCCTATAGCTAGCTAGTCCTATCAATGGGATACCACACACATTTTTATTAATATATATCTTATTTTTTTTGACATACTATTTCTTATTGTGGCATTACCACTGTTATCTTACATCCCTAGAGACTTGGGTCCCAAGCAAAAGATTGTGGTAAGGATCAAGGACAAAGAAAAACATTAAAATAATACATGGGTAGAAGTCCATAGATTTCTTATGAAATAAAGAATAAATGCATTGCCAGTACAGCTCAAAGATAATATCAGTATAATATCCAGTAGGGTTGAATACTTGATTACATTGATTTTAGAAACATTTGTGTGTATAATCTACCTTGATATATAACATCAATCCATTATCTTAATGGAAAGATACTTTTTTAGAGTTACAAATTTCATTCGCACTTTCAAACCATTTGGACTTATCCTGCTACAGCCGGTTTTGGTTAATAGCATTCCTGTAAGCTACCTGTAATAGGAAGATCACAAATATAATTCACGATGATGCCATAGCCATCTGTGACCAGGTCTGGGTGGAAAGGATGGTATAATATTCGTTTTCATTATTAGTCAACAACACTATTCATATTGAATATTTTACTTAGTCTAACATAAACACTCTGTCATTTTTATTTAAGATAGAACCTAAAAAACCAAGGGACCGAAATATTGATGGCGATTCCATATTGTAACGTCAATATGAAACAAATGAGTCCTTCATTAAATGATTAAAATATTTATGATGGTTCCAGTCACATGATGTGGTTTTTTAGTCCCATGAGTCTGCATGGTTCCCTTCTGACTCTTTTCATTTCCACAGAGGGATGCTTAATTACTTTCCAGCTTTATTTAAACCATTTTTTGTTTGCACTTCCTTGTTAAAAGGCCATATATTCCTGCTGTCCCGCACTCTTGGATCTGACAGTCAGGGCTGTTCATTGGTCTTATACTAATGTGAGCAGTCTCGGTCTCAACCTCATTTGGATTATGTTTTGTTTTGGTCTCAGGGTAAGGTGAACCACCTGCGTCTGTATGAGTTAATGTAAGTTATAAATTGTTCTATTAAAACAGAAAAAAATAGTAATGTCTTTACATGCATAAATAAAATCTGCACTCAGGTTGGCTAACATGGAAAGTTTCTCTTTTCTCATTCAGCATCCAATCAATGAAAAATATTCATCAGACATTGTTTGATCAGCTGACATTAAGATTCCAAGTGTGCATTTTTACCCACTTTACTAAGTTAGGATAGATTACATTGGGGCATTGGGGCAGGTAAAACCGTTATTATTATGTTTTCACATTTAATAATTAAATAAAAATATAGAATGAACGCTGTCCATCCAAAGTTGGGAAAAAAAAAACTTTTCTTCATCATTTATTCCAAAAGTTGCATTGCAGTAGATGGACTAAGACTAGAATATAATAACTAATAATTATTTAATTAGGTGTTCTACAGAATATATGATAACATGTAGTATTAATTATTAATATATAATGTATAATGAGTTATAATTAATGTAAAGTAAGTTACAAACTCATTTTAATTGTTTATTCTTGTCACACATACTGGTACTAATTGTTGGAGTCTTTAGGTTAAACTGCAACTCTATATTTTAATTAACCCTCAATTCATAATCTGGTCACTCTCTCAGGTGTTTTTTAATAATTGATCCAGGACTATAGGACAAGATAAATTACAGCTATAAAAGCACTTCTTAAAATTAAACTGGGCCACCAGATAGTCTCCAACAAGATTAAAACCTTGCTAATGCAATTCATGTTAGCATTCCAATTTAGATTACTCAGTTGAGTTTACACAGATATTGCAGTTTTGTTGCCATTTCCATCGGCAGGGAAGAAAGAGCCAGCATGAATATAGTAATTGTATTCCACAGTCTCTCTAAATATAACTAATCAGAGGTTTAAGTGTTTATGCAGTTCTACATGGATTAGCAAACATCTCCAGGTCTCAGGTGCATTACACCTAGTTGGTGCGTTTCACAGGATTGCAACAATTCCCACACGTTAGTTTAATTTGTTTACCAAACATTTCACACATGGAGACATTTAACAGTATCCTAGTATTTAGCGCTCTGCATGTGTGTGAGAGAAAAAGTGAGAGCTGTAATAATAGATTTGGTTTCACCTCATATGTAGCTATTTCTCCACACATGCCTTAGTGCTGATTAGATGAACACCTTCTATGCACAGTCATAATTTCATCATTGTCTGCCCCAGTCCAGCACACTAAGATGCACTAGCCATAAATTATGGCGACAATTAAACATATATTCCATTTGATTTTGGAAGATAAATACTCCCATGCCTGAAATATTGTAATTATGTCTGCCTGTGGTCTCAGTCAGAAAATTGTGCATTAAATTCACACAATAACACAGTTATACATTTTGTATGTGCGTGAGAAGAGGTACCTTTGTGAAGACTTCCCATTGATGTAGTATTACTGTAGTTATTTACATATACCTAGAATTATCCCTAAAATTATATTCAAAAAGCAGCACAGTGACTCGGTGGGCAGTATCACTGCCTCACAGCAAGAAGGTCCCAGGTTCAATCCCAGGGTGGAGCGGCCTGGGTCCTTTCTGTGTGCATGTCCTCCCCATGTCTGCATGGGTTTACTCCAGGTACTCTGGTTTCTTTCCACAGTCAAAAGACATGCGTGTTAGGTTAATTGGTTAATTAGGTCAATTGATTTGCACCCCGTCTAGTGTCTCCTGTTTATGCACCCAGAGTTGTCGATTGGGCACCGGCTGGCCCGTGACCCTGTGTGGATTAAGCAAAACTAATGGATGGATGGATTTATTATATTTTTTAAAAAAAGATGCAGAAATAAAGAAAAAATATTAACTTTTCTCCTATAAGGCACAAACTAGAAAAAGGTGGGGCCATATGGAGAAATAAATTAGTAAATAATTAAACAACAACACAAAAGGTTGCGTCTTTGAGGATCAAAGAGGAGCAGAGGTCCTCCAGATTGTCAGCAAATGCATGAGAATTTTTTTAAGTGTTTCTCTGAGTCATATTGGAATGGATTTGCATATTTCTCACTCTGCAGTGCCTAACATTCTGCCTAAAATGATTCAGGGAATCTGGAGAAATTTGTGAGTGAAGAGCAAGTCCAAACTGACCACCTGTGATCTCCAATCCCTCAGACGCCACTGCATCAAGAACCAACATTTATAAATAGCTGATAAAACCAGGTGGGCAAGGGATTGCTTTGGCAAACCTTTGTCAAGCACTACAATACAAATACATTAACAAACAGCACTTTAAAAACTAATGTGAAAGAAATGTGAAATGTGAATGTGAATTTTTTTTTATTTGCATTTTCCATACTGTCCCAGCTTTTTTCTTGCTATCCTTGGGAAGAAATTTGCTATTCACAATGATATGAACTTTGACCCATGCATGTACGCAAACACACAGGACCAAACCAAATAATCTGTATAAATGAATGTAGCAGCCCTGGCCTATGTATGGCTCTTACCCTAAGCATGGGCGTCTTCACCAAACAATTGCCAAAGTTCATTGACATTGTGTAATTTCCCATTCAGATTTCCTTTCATCGTAATTAAAGGACCCAGTCCAATGGCACGTTGCTGTCCTCATAGCATGTGCCAGGCCAGTAATTTATCTCACTTCTAGCTTACAGCATATGATTTGTCCCTCTACAATCTGCTTCCACTTCTCCAGCAGTGATGTGATTTACATCACTACATCTGGTATGAGGTGGCTTGGCTATGGAATCCCAGTTCATGAACGTCTGATGACCACTTCATGATATTGCGTCCAAAAGCAGTTTCAGAAAGCATCCACCGGTCCTTGTGTGGCCTATTTATCTATTATCGAGCTGTTGTCACTACAGTGGCACAGTGGTTCTTACAATGTAGTTGGTTCCTTAGATTATCTCATAAATTGAGTTTGCATGTTCTTTCCATGTCTGCATGAGTTTCATGAATTACTCCACACATTACAAAGATATGCATTAGATCACTTGGATTCCTTAAGATATTTAAAGTTCAAGTTCAAGTTCAAGTTTATTTGTCATATGCACAACATGTCAGGACATTTATGCATTGAAATGCTTGTGGTGAGGCTTATGTTGATACCCTACAGCAGGACAACACTATATACATACTGAACATATGATAAAGAGATATAAAAGTTGTATTCAATAAATATTTCAGTGTGTATGTGTGTGTGTGTGTGTGTGTATGTGTGTGTGTCCTGCAATAGATTTGTGTCCTGACTAGGGTTGGTTTCTATTTTAAGCCCCGTACTGGCAGACTTCCCTGGCTCCCCATGACCCTGAATTGAATTAAGTGGGTATGAAACTGAATGAATGAATGCATGTTGCTAGTAGATTATTTCATTTCATAATGACACAGCCTACACATAAGAAGGGCAGCTTTAGCGGGGCAGAAAGTTGACAGATTGAATTGGAAAGGCGGTGTCCCTACTGAAAGTCACTGAGCTCTCCTGTAAACCCATTCTTACATTGCCTGATTGCATAGTTGTACCATGTGTGGCATATGATAGATTTATAACAAAAATTATGTGTTTTTACAGCTGACTGATCATTATATTTATGTCACACACAGACACACACACACACACACACGTATTTCCAAACCTCCCACCACCACCCCAACTTAGGTCTTCTCTGACTTATGGCATATGGCAGATGCCTGAAGCACTATGGGCTTTGCCTCTGGCACCGAATCCCCCCGGATGCTTATGTCATTGAACTTTGGGTTCAGTCTGGGCAATCAATATTGCTCTAAATGTCACACAATTCATCTATATGTGACTAAGGAGGATATAGTTCCAAATTGGGGAAATGTGAAATCAGTTTGTGTTAAGCCATGCCTCCCGCAACACTGACAGGCTCACCAAAGCCAAACCAAAGTATTGCAGGATAAGACATTATTAAATAATCTTTATGCCCAGTCTGAAGGTTGACCTGTGAAAAGCTGATCATTTCCTTCACAGCCGTGCAGAAAGACTCTGCTTGATGCAGAGATTTTCCACTTTAAATTCCACTAGTAGTTCAGTACTTTTTTGCAGAGAGAAGCTTCAAGGTGCACTAAATTTCAATGTGCATCCAGGAAAGCTTCCTGGTGAATTTCCATGTGTGGAGTAAATAATAACCCAAGAATAACCCAAACTTTATTTCTATCTTTATATATTCTGCAGATTATCGCATTAGCTATTAAAGCATGAACAGCATTGGATCTTACATTTCCAGGGTTACATTATTACATCCATTCATGCATTTTCTCATGCTTAATCCACAAGGGGTCACTGGTCAGCCAGTGCCCACGTGGCAACTCTGGGCTAGAACAACCCTAGACGAGGCGCCAATCCATCGTAGGACACACACACACAGTCATGCACACTGTCTCTTTAGGGACACCAGTTAACCTAACTCGCATGTCTTTGGACCGTGAAAATCAGAAGAAATCAGAGTACCCGGAGTAAACCTACATAGACACGAGGAGGACATGCAGATCTTCTTGTTGTGAGGCAGCACAATATTACATTATATTCCCAACTCTTTTTAGATTCACCTTCTAATTAGTGATCCTTTTTATTTTAGCCACAGGTACCACAAACATGATGCATGCTGACACAAAATCTCAACAGACAAATAGTAACAGAAGAATGGGTTGCATTGAACACTTCGATGACTCTTAATGTGACA
>JAUZSU010035291.1:0-10278 GCA_034780255.1 Parotocinclus maculicauda
GGGACAGAGACATAGAGTGAGACACAGGGAGACAGAGACACAGAAAGACAGAGACACAGACACAGGGAGAGAGAGACAGAGAGACAGAGACACAGAGAGAAAGAGAGACACAGAGAGAAAGAGAGACACAGAGAGAGAGAGAGACAGAGACAGAGAGAGACACAGGGAGAGAGAGAGAGACAGAGACACAGGGAGAGAGAGAGAGACACTGAGAGAGAGAGAGAGACAGAGACACAGAGAGAAAGAGAGAGAGAGAGACAGGAAGACAGAGAGAGAGACACAGAGAGACACAGAGACCGACGGTGACGTGAGTGGGAAAGAGAGAGACGGGGAGACAGAGGCAGACAGACAGCGGGAGAATGAGACAGGGAGAGAGAGGCAGAGGGCGTCTGAGACAGGTAGACAGGAAGACAGGGAGAATGAGGGACAGAAAGAATGAGACAGGGAGACAAACAGAGAGACACAGGGAGAAGGAGAGACAGGGAGACGGGGAGAGAGAGACGAAGGGAGAATGAGACAGAGGGAGAAGGAGAGAGACAGAAAGAAAAAAACTTTAAAAACAACTTTTTTATTGTAACAAACCAAGCAGTGCAAAGTAGCATTTAATGAAATATACATTTATTTATTTAAATAATTGAATTAAGAAAATATAAAATGAGACACAGAGAGAGACCGGGGTTGGCGGGGGGGGGTAAAGGAGGGGTAATAAGGGGGGGGTAATGGGGGCGGTAAGGAGGGGTAATGAGGGGGGGTAGGGGGGGTAAGGAGGGTAAAGGAGAGAGGAAGAAGGAGAGACGTCACAAGGAATCTCGAGGTGATTTACACTATAAAGGACTTTAATAGATTATAAATAAGAATAAGACTGAGACCTTTAAACCTTTACCACCGATAGCTGCAGAAGATCTGATTTATTTAGTCAGTAATCCGATCAAACCCCAATCCCGTTCTAACATTAATAATCTAATCCTTCCTTTTCCTGAGAGGAATAATTCCAGGGTTGCCAGATCCCACAGGGAAATCCCATAGCTCGTTTATGTTAACAGGCCCGAAAGATGCGACATCTCGAAGCGCACCTGGCAACCATGTTCTTGACCTTTGCCACATGAGAGAGACTTTCGGTAAGAGGGATATCACCCTCACACCCCCCACCCCCCATCCCCCCAAAAGGGGTGGCAGGGTTAGTAATGTTTTGGGACGGGACGCTCCGTGTTCCCTTACCTAATGTTTATTAAATTAATTAGATCAGATTACTGTCGAATTACGCTCATCTTTTCTGAAATGTTTTCAGACATGGGATCTGCTCTTCCTGTCCTGGGAGCTGCACATCTGCTCCTGATGTTGCTCCATCAAAGGGGACCGAGGTCCACGTGCTCCTGCGGCCTCCTGCCCTAAACTTTAATTAAACGATTTAACTCCTCTCCTAAATATGTCCATGATCAGATCCCTCCTGTTACAGAGACACTGAGCAGGAACAGTACCACACTGCCACCTAGCACAAACCTGCAGTACTACATCAATAAACCCTGAACAGGAACACTGCAGGGTTTCCTCTTTTTTGGGAGGGGGGTCACAGCTCCAGAGGTCCAGCTTCGGTCCTGACCTCGATTGACCCCCCCCCCCGCTATATAAAGGCGCTATATAAATTAAACATTATTATTATTATTATTATTATAAATAAGTAAAGTCATTACGAGTAAATACGTAAATAAATTATTAAATAAATATGTAAGTAAAAATCAATTAATGAATTAGGTATGTAAATACATAAGTAAATAATGAACTTATTTGTTTACTCATTAATTCAGTTAGTAAGTAAATAATTAAATAAGAAATATGTAAGTACATAAGTAAATAACCGAATAAATAAATAAATATTTACGTAAATAATTAAATAAATAATTGCAAAATAAATACATAAGTAAATAATTAATTTGAATTTATTTACTTATTAGTTTAATTAGTAAGTAAATAATAATTTATTTATTTACTTATATATTTATTATTTACTTACATTTTATTAATTTATTTACTTATATATTTAATAAAATGTAAGTAAATAACCAAATAAATCCATAATTAAATAACTATTTAAAAAACAAATAACTTGTGTATTTATTTACTTATTAATTTAGTTAGTAAATGAATAACTAACTAAATAAAAATGAAAGTAAATAATAATTAATTAATAAAATGTAAGGAAATAAATACACAGGTTAATAAGTAAAGATTAAATATGTAAATAATTAAATAAATAAATAAACATGTAAGTATAAAATGAATTAACGAAACTTATTAAGTGAATAACTAAATAAGGAATATATAAGTAAATATTTAAATGGATAAAATGTAAGTAAATGAAGTGAATAACCGAATAATTAAATAAGGAAATAAATAAAAAAACATAAGTAAATAAGTATTTATTTACTTATTAATTTAGTGTAAGTAAATAAATAATAACTATATAAGTTAATAAGTGAATAAACAATGTAATAAAATGTAAGTAAATAATTTAATAACTAATTAAATATAAATAAATAATTAAGGTGCATATTCATTTACTTATTCATTTAGTAAGTGTATAACTAAGTAAATGAATAAATATGTAATTAAATAATTAAATAAAAAATAAATCCATAAGTTAGTAAGTGAATAACTAAATAATAAATATATAAGTAAATAACCAAATTGATCAAATTTAAGTAAATAAGCGAATAATCAAATAAATATGTAAGTAAATAATTAACTTGTGTATTTATTTACTTCTTTAGTCTGTAAGTGAATGTCTAAATAAATAAATAAATAAATATGTAAGTAAGTAATGAAAAAACTAATAAATACATAAGTTAGGAGGTGAATAACTAAATAATAAATATGTAAATAAATAAATCTGCAAGTAAATGCATAAATAAATAACGAACTTGAGTAAATAATTACCTTAATAAATGGGAATAAGTAAATAAATACAGGTGAATTAATAAATTAAATAAATAAATTAATCTATTAAATAATTGAAAGAAAAAAACATTGTTAAGATTTTTTAAAATCCCGTTCTCCTGACATTAACCTTTTAAGTCCCAGTGCGTTCTCCGTGCCTTTTGCACTGTAAGCATGGCCCAGCGATTAGAAGCATGTCATCAGTTTCCTTTTGTTTTGTTTTTTTTTGGGGGGGGGGGGTGTTGGTCAGGACCTGTAAAACCTGCATTACTGGCAGCAGAGCACGGCGCTGACCTTACCCCCTTACCGGGAATTCGTCTGGCACCACATCTGAGCTCACCGGGTCATTTGATGACGGAGTGCGAATACTGAACACGACGGGTCAGCGTTCGGGTCAGGACCGGCCCTAGGGCACGGCTCGGGCTCTGTGATGTCGTAAAAAGAACCCGTCTGGCCCGAGTGCAGAGCGTCGTCTGGAAGAATCCCGAGGTTCCGGCGTTCCGAGTGGATCAGGAGATATGAGAGCACATCAGGATCTTCAGGTCTCAGCTGGTGGGTCCTCGAGTCGCTGCTATTAATCATTATTACCAGTCGGCCTCGGGCTGCGGACCAACAGATGGGTCCTATTGGCTGTAATTGGTCTTCCTGGAAAGACTTGGTTGTAAAAGAAAAGAAAAAAGAAGCTGAACCAGCGTGAAGCGTCATGACACGAATAGCAGAGGAGGAATTATTCTATATCTGACAGTTTGTACCCTTTAAAACGGCACCAAAAATCATTTCGTTTCTCAATAAACCTTTATTCAGCCCTCTAACACGGTCCAAAAAAGTTGGGACGGGCAAGGAATGAAGTAACGGCGCGATTTCAAAGACCATTCTTATTACGATTTGGTCCAAAAGCATCATCCTGGAAAGGCTGAGTGTTCGTGAGGAGTAAGGGTGATCAGAGGAACTCCCTCCAGTTTATCCCCAAATATAAAACCTCGTTTAACATTGTTAAACGATTCCGAATCTGGAGGAATTTCAGTCCTAAAAAGCTCAAGCTTGAACCGAAGAGGGGTGATCTCGCTCCCCTCCCTCAGAACGGTCGTTCATGAATATCTGATGGGGGCACATGGGTAAGGGATTCTTATCAAAGTTCTATAATACAAAGTTACATTTACAAATACCACTTAAAACTTTACTGTACAAAAAATATATGAACCAGGTCCATAAGCTCCGCCCACTTCTCTTTGATCTCGGATAGACCCTTGGCCAGTGGGAATGCAGGAATGAGTGTTTATTAACCCGATGAAAGGAAGTCGAGCTGAAAAACCTGAAATATCTTGGGGTTTATATCAATAAAAGAAAAAGTTCAATCAGAAAAAGCTCTTTTAAAATCGTTCGTTTACCCTGCTAGTTTTCAGACGGTCCCCAGAAGAGGACGAGAGTCTCCCAGTATCGTAAACGTCCAGCTTTACGACTTAAAATAAAAAAAATAAATAAAAAAAAGGCAAAACGGTTCCACACCAGGCTCTGAAAGTGACCGGACTGCGGGGCAGAGGAAAGAAATCGAGTTATGCGGGACGAACAGCGCCTCTTAACGCCCCCTACAGGCACACGGTGTTATACTTTTCATGTCCTGGTTACGGCAGGAACTCCCTCTGGAGTTAAACACACGACTGGCTGCTGCTTGTGTGGAAACTACAAGTACAAAACCGTGTCTCTGCCTCACTTTGGCCCTGAATTTTTAAGAACCCTAAGGAGCGGCTCGGTCGGGTTTAATACGATCCGGACTTAACAGATCCAGGAACGAAGCTCCGATCGGCCGTGGACGGTGTTTAATGAAAGAGGGCGAGTTTAAACACCGACAAACGACGTCTTGAAGGAGATCAGAATGAAAATAAGGAGCTGCTGATGCTGTATAAGCGTCCTGTAATATTTCTGATCTCTAACATCAAAACCAGCTACAAGATCAGTCACTTTATTTTGGTTGACGGGACTAAAACTGATCTTCAGTCGATCCGTGACTCCATTAAGATCCCAAAACGTCTGATTTAATCTAATCACCTCATTTATCTTACCTTTAAAACTTAAACCCAAATCCTCGTTTAGAATTAAGCCTGATGAACCTCGGCTCATTAAAAAGATCATTAATGCTCTTTAAGAGCTTTAGATAATGATCACACCTTTGTGTTTCTAAACTTGTTATAATAATTCATTGCTTTTCCATGTCTAATGATAACGTTGCTGCTTTGTTATGGCTGATGTCGTTATTTGAACTTTTCCTGAACAAATCGGATTTGGTTGAGACGGTAAGGCTGAGATCAGACACAGATGAAGCTCTGATGATGTTTCTTTAATAGAATAATAGAATCCCTTTTTTATATTGAAACTCACAGTTTAGTTTATTCTGTTATTGAGGAGTTTCTCTTAGCAGCAGCAGCAGCTTTTAATGACCAAACCTTTACTGAACTATAAGAAAGCTTTTAATGGAAGCAGAGGGAATGGTAATGAATTTCACTTGGATCTGAAGGATGGAGAACAAGGCTCTGTTGTAGCTCCGCTGTAACTCCACCTTTAAATCAGTATGAGTTCAGGGAACAGTTTTTAAAGTGAAGCCAGATCCTGTCACCGTCAATAAAGGGGAATGTTTAATAGATCGAAACAAAGCAAGAAACCCAGATACGCTGCAATTATCCATACGCTCCAAATATCCCTAATTATCCTTTATACCGTGTCCGGGCTGAGCCTGAGCCAGGGCGCCTCCCAGGTGGTCCAACGGGGGAACCAGGAATTACCTCGGAGTTCTGGATTAGGAGCTCAGGGTTTTCGATTGATCCAGAGCTGTAATGTGGTCCTTTATGTACAGGATATGATCCCATGGTGGTATGGATGGGGAGTGGGGTGGGGGAGGGGATGGGGGGGGGGTGTAAGAGGGACCCTATATATTTAAAAAGTGACAGGAAGCACCAGACAGTGACGAGAATGAACCAGGGGAAATTGGTTATTATTCTCCATTTTTCTCCCCACAGTTTCCTCCCAGTCGGTCCCAGTCCTTAGACGAGCCTTTAGGCCAGTGTCGCTACACAGCGATGGATTTAGAACCATTACGCCCCCCGTTGGTAAGAGGCAGGTTGGATCTCATCCTTCATTTCTGTACCGAGTCCTAGTCTTCATTTATTTAATTTAAAGTCCAGTCTGCCGTCACATAAAAGTTCCTCCTTTATCACTGTCAGAAAGAAAGAGAGGAAACTTTTATTTAAAATTTATACAAAAAGCCTCCGGTATTCTACAGAAATCAATAATAAAAAAGTGCCCTCTTTATCACAGCTTATATTCACTTCCGTTTTTGTTTGATCATTTATTCTTTTATTAAAATCCTCTTAAGATCCAGTGGATCTTAAACACATTAAGAGCACTAACGGCTTCTTTGTTTATATGCTGGGCTCATATAATAAAAACTTCTAAACTCCCTATGCTGCTCCTTGGATCCTCCTTAGGCTTTAGATATTTCAAACATCTATTCCTGCATTTCAGACCAGCAGCACATTAATAAAAAAGTTGGACCGGGGACAATTAATGAGGGAAAAACGAGTATTATTTCTTAGTCCCTTTTGTTTCAGTTTCAGCACCGTCTCCTCTCTGCTTTATTATACAGAAGGTACCGCAGTCCAATTCTGTTTATTTTTATTGTACTTGGAAGATCCCCTTGTCCACAGAGAGACCTCCCGAAGTCTTAGAACAAACCAGAACCACCACACATGGCTGCGTCCCAAACTGCACTACTGTAGCTACTAAGTAAAGTCTGATTAGTGCCCCACTAACACCGTGTGTGGTTTAGGACACAGCCCAACTTAGCTGAGCTTTATAGAAGCTGAACGATGGAAACGTTCCTCAGTAATCATCCTCCAGAAACATCACGGCTCCTTTGTTGGTCCTGGTTCAGGTTCATGCCTTCGCTTACAGATGTGTGTGTGTGTGTGTGTGTGTGTGTGTCTGTGTGTGTGTGTGTGTGTGATCAGTAAACGCTGCAGGACCTGTCTGTCTCTGATTCAGTCTGGGTTTCTGCAGCGCTGGACCATCACCTCCGTGGAAGCTCCTCATGTTGCTTTGGATGCCAGATTTACAGAGAACATTTCACATTTCATAAACCTGACACCTTTACTAATGATCGGTGGGTGTTACTGAATCTGTGTGTGTGTGTGTGTGTGTAACCTATAAACAGCTTGGCTCAGTTTCTTGCTTTTGCAGCCTGACACCTTCAGCCCTGGACCACCACTAACCAAAGCTTTTTCCTGCATGGAAGCGAGCGCTGATGTTTTGGAGAGCAGGTCCAGTGGGTCTAAAGAATGTATTGTGTTTGGCGATGGGAACCAGTTTGGGTCTGGATGGAAAACATTCCAGACATAACAATAAATTTTCAGATTTCTCCCTTTCACTGGTCAAACTGAATGTTTCTCAGAGGAAAAACCCTGAAGTAAAGAATCCAAAACCAAAAGTAACAAAGAAAAACACAGCTATTATTAATTCATATTTTCCTTTGAACTTTTAGAGGTTGAACAGAACTGTGGACCTGAGGTGGCCTAACAGTTATGGTACTGGACCATGGACTAAAAGGGTAAGGGTTCAAATCCCACCTCTTCTGAGGTGCCATTCAACAAGGATCATTAAACAAGATCCATAACTAAGCGTTACTTGGAATCGTAAGGTTGTAAAAAAGTCGTTCTGTATAATTATAATGTATAAATGTAAAATGTAAACAAAAACCATGCAGGAATATTAAAGAGAGAGGGAGAGAGGGGAGAACAAATAAAAAACTAAAATACTTTCCAATTAAATCCCAAAATTCTGCAATAACCAATAATTCTGTCAAAGACTTCTTAGAAAAATAAGTCCAGAGGAACTTAAAATAAGAGGATCTGGCAACCATAGCAAAGACATGCTCTCACTTATTCAGGCTTTGATTCGTTTTTTTATTCCGTTCAGTTATGTTGGTATATTTTAATATTTATTCTAGTAACGTACGTCCCTTAGATAAAATGTAGAATTAAAACTAAAAGTTCTTCTTTGTGTAGTTTTGTGTTGGATAAATGTTTCTGCTTTGTGTTCCTAGTGCTAAATTGTTAGCTTTTAATCAGGCAGATGTTCCAGATGTTCTGGATGGTGACGATTAGAACCTGATTAGAGGGTTAAACTCGTACTACAGCGGCAGCTTTAGAGCTCAAATTCTACACCGTTCTAAAGTTCCAGCCACTGCAGGGTCATGACCTGAAGCTACAGAGCTCCTGCTTTCTATTGCAGAGGTTTACAGATGTTTCTCCTGTAGGATTCTCATATCTCCATGGTGACGTTTAACTGAAACCAGAACTTTTTCCATCTCGACCTTTTCTGGTTTTGCTTTCTGTAATAATTAAATTTAAAAATGACACAAAACAAAAATATGAAACAATTTAGAAGTGAAGCATGTCCTTTTAACCCCTGCTTATCCTGGGCAGGGTCGTGGAGGGTCCGGACCCTATCCTGGAGTTCACTGAGTGTGGTCAGAGGTACACTCAGGTCAGACCTTCACTGGGATTCAAACCCATGTCCTCAGGACCAGTTCTTACTAAAATATTCTGCTCACAAATTAGAAATCATAATGAAAGAAAAAAATTTAATAAAAAATTGTTATATACATTTTTTATTTATTATAGCAGATTATAAACATAAACATTAAAATAAAAAAATTATATATATATAAATGAATTAGGGGTATAATTACAGAAAGATTAGAATAAAAATAAAAAATAGAATAAATAAATAATAATAATAATAATAAATTAATTACAGTACAAAATAAAATAGAAAATATGACAAATAAATTAGATAACATAAAGAGAAAATATAATAAGTTTATAAAAACAGAAGCTATTAAAAGAGACCATGTTTTGCAAAGATATAATAAATAAAATAAAATATTTTTTTTTGTTTAAACATTTCCAAACAATAATGGCGTGTTAGATACAGCGATATAAATAATAAATAGTAAATAAATAATAAATAATTAATAATTACAATAGCCCAGCATTACTAAAAGCACTAAAACATTCCTAAGGTAAATAAAGGAGTAATTTTAATGGTATTTGTTCCTGTTTGGAGTCTAATGAATATCTGCTAATTTTGTAGGTATTAAAGATAATTTTTTATTATATTTATTATTTATTAATCATTAACACACTGTTATCTGTACTATTTTAACTATAATTAATTCTTACGCTTGGAAAAATGATGAAAATGTCTGTACTAAAACAAATTAAGAAAATAAATAGCAGATTCATTAAATGCAGATTCTAACTTGAATGTAAGTTAAATTAAATATAATAATCTAAACTCTGGATGGATTCCCATAAGCTCCAGTGTGTTTTGTTTTTTATTATTGATTTGATTTGATGTTTTTATTCTGCCTCTTTTAGATCTTTGCTCTTAATCAGTTTGGTTTCAGATCGAGTTTTACAGATGGTCGT
Source organism: Parotocinclus maculicauda (assembly GCA_034780255.1). Lineage (NCBI taxonomy): Eukaryota > Metazoa > Chordata > Actinopteri > Siluriformes > Loricariidae > Parotocinclus > Parotocinclus maculicauda. The sequence goes on from JAUZSU010035291.1 coordinate 9,417, forward strand.
TACATCTTCAGTCCGCAGTGTTTTATGGCTTTTAAAAAAGTCATTTAAAGTCATTCCTAATCTTGTGCATCTGTTGAAAATGGGAGGTCAGGAGGTCAGATTTAGGAGGAAGGAGGTGAACATCTGGCTGTGATTAAACAGCAGCTGTACAGGTGTGAGTCCTGGTACTCCTGCTCATCATCGCTCTGTCTCCAAAATACAGGGAGCACCTTTAATATGAGAATTTAAAAGTTCTAATAATAAATTACTGATATATTTATAACCCTAAGATAATGAAATTAATACAACACAATCGATCACCAATAATAACTTTATGACTACATTTGGTCTATTTTTTATTCTTTTTAATTTAGTTAAAGGTTTAATAACATAATGGTACCGTACCAAGAACTAGTGACACTCAAATGCATGTTTAAAAATACCAATATTTAATTGTTGGAGGCAACCCAGAAAACCTGGAAAAGCCGGAGTGGACTTGCAGTGGTGTGTGTATTCTCTTATCGATCACATGAAATCAAATATTTCACAAAGCAATAGAAACAAACTAATAAACTAGGATAGGATAAACTAATATTTTATGTTAAATTATTACGATTATTATTGCCTCAGTTATATTGGTGGACAGATAAAACAAGGCACACCTGAGGGAGGAACAGCCTGACAGCGATCAACAGTTCATAAAGGGGTAAGGGCACAAGCCTAAACTGAAGAAAGGTGATCTCTCTCCCCTCCCTCAGAACGGTCGTTTATCAGTATCTGATAGGAGCACATGGGTAAGGGATTTTTATCTAACCTTTATCTCTCTCTATAATACAGAGTTACATTCATAAATACCACTTATAACTTTACTGTACAAAAAACA
>JAUZSU010035302.1:0-10278 GCA_034780255.1 Parotocinclus maculicauda
TTTTATTTCTTCCTCCTTCCTTGTATTGATTCCACATAGTCCTCGAGAAATTGAAAAGTGCTGAAAAATATAGATTTATTTGTATTTTTTTCCTCCCTCCTCAGTTGATTCTTAAGTAGGAACATCCGAGGAACAAGAAATTAAAAAAGTCTGGCCTTATAAATAAATACGTCTAGTGCCGGGTTTGCGTAACTCAAACGGAATCGGGCGCAAAAGAGAACTAATCGAGCGTTTTGGAAACTTTCTCCTCAGGAAATGGACCGAATGAACCGAATCCTGCAGTTATATGTGCAGAAGAAAAACGTAAGTCCTTCCACACAAACCCAAAAGTGGAAAAAAGTGAGACCAAACTTTCTCTATAGGGTCTTTATAGGAGCTTTACTGACCAAATGCCCAACTAATGACTCATCTTTTGAGAAAAACAAGATGCTTTTAAAAAACAGGCCCTGTTTTAGTCCGAGTTCAGATTAGACTGAAGTGATTTCCCTTTTTCCAGATTATTTTTTTGACGCGCACTTTGTTGTTGGACCATTAAAACGTCCGTATTTTTGCATCGGCGTGTGGTTATTGATTCAAAGATCTGTCGAGGATTTTTATAGCTGACTGACCAGAGCAGGAAGGGAATGGTGGGCAGGGTTAGTTGTGTTCCGGAAGGGAAGTGACAATTGAGAGGAAGGAATACTGGCTCTAAATGAGGAATTTTGTTCTGTACTATCATCACACAGCAAAGGAAGTGATTCTGTTCATAGAATCAGTGACGCTCTGGAGGCACAAACATGGGGAAAAGATTCATAATTCATTCATTCATTCACCAGGCAGGACAAAAGGACCCGGGTTCAAATCCCACCTCTGCCACAGTTGGGTCCCTGAGCAAGGCCCTTAACCCACAATTGCTTGGATTGTAAAGACTGTATTGGGCGTCTGCTTAAATGACATAAATGTAAATGTTGTATAAAACAAATTACTTGGGCTGTTAAAGATAGCAACTTTATATATTTATTTACGTTTTTGCATTTTCGCCGCTTCAAATTCAGAGGGACTCATAATTATGCTATTCAGAATAAAAACCTGTTAGTCTGGTGTGCTAAACGAATTGGGACACTTCCTTAATCTCTGTGTTTCTGTGGTGCAGCAGGTAACAGCTTGCACTTTCTGTCTCTAATGATGTTTGCTTTTAAAACCTCTTTTTCTGTCTCAGCTGCTTCTGTCGATGTGGTGACGCAGCAAATGAGAAAAGAAAATTATGTAACCGAATGAATAAAAGGAATCCAAAAGTAATGCGTTTAAACCGTATCCTCGTACGGCCACGTAGTGAAAAAAAAATCTAACATTTATAACAAAATAAGATTGTTTTTCCCGTCAGACCATCAAGCTTTGTGTTCAGTTTAGTTACAGTTCACTTCCGTGTTTGTTTGCTCATTTCTTTACGTTTTTCCATAAAGGATCCGTCATTTATCGAGAAGAAAGAGAGATGCGAGTATCTGAAAAACAAGCTTTCTCACATCAAGCAACGGATTCAGGAATACGACAAGGTTATGACATGGAACGACAGCTACGGCTGAAACGATGAGGTCGTGCTTATCTCTAACGACGGTCCTTCATTTCCACTACTGCTCATCTCTTATTGCAAAAGACATGAGATTAAAAAAGGCATCTAAGACTTCACTAAGCCATGTTCATATACTAAACAAAACTGGAGTATTGACTGAAAAAAATAATATGCTTATCAACACTGAGCCTTAATGCTGCTTACATTTCATAATGTTCTTATAAATATATATATATTTAGACACTTGCTTAGCAGAACCACTGCTTGATTCCTGTGATGTTTCGTAAATGGCTTCAACACTGTGACTTGACCGCTTCCAGAAACATGCTGTACTATTTCTATTCTGTTTCCAAAAAAAGAAAAAGCACTTGTGTTTTATATCAGGTTTAGATTTTGCCTTTTGTTTTGTCCTGGTAGTGTTAGACACTGAAATCCCCTTTATTTATGCAACAAGCGTCATTTTGGTATTTTTTGTTCATACAGACACGTTAACAGTATTTCTCACATGATTTTATGCATTAAAAGGTGTCTGCATGCTTATAAGCTTATGCTGTATGTGTATGTTTACATTTCTAAGCCTATCTGGTACACTTGGTTCTGCCTGTACTCGCTGTATTACGTTCCTATAAGAGAGAGATACAGGTGCATTATAAATTAAAGGAACTAAAAACATGAATTGCTGAGTGGTGTCTGTGTTGTGGTTAATGTACTGGACTGTGATACAAGAAGGTCCAAATATCACCTCCACCTACTAGGAAAACCCCAATGGTGGTCAGGAGTTAGCACCGTTAGCATCCTGACTGGTCTAAACTTAACAAAGTGTGTTACAGTGTGAATGGTGACTTTTTTTTACCATAACAAGCATTAAAAAAGTCTGTAAGTTGTACCAGAGCAGAACTTCTGTCGGTTCGGACCAGCCGGAATACCAACCTTAAGGACGCCATTTTGTTTTTTCCCTATTAACGGTCACTAAACATAAATGAATACACAAAACAAATGGCATAAAATGCATGAATGAGAATCTTTGGTTTTTTTTTATTTATTAAAAATGACATATTAAGAAAGTACGCACCAATTTTAAAATATAAAGTCAATTCCTGAGGGTATGGGTTCAAATCCCTTTCCCTTTAGTCACTTGATTCATAGGTTTAATCCTCGTGATGTAACATATTATATATTTTATAATATATATACACACATTCTAGTGTTTAATCCATAAACTTTAAGCCCATTTCTACTCGTGTATGTCTGAGGTAAATAAACAGCGCACCTGTTCTGTGCTTCGTAAGGGGCGTGGCTTGTTCTACGCGACACTACCTTTATTACCTGAGGTTTTGGGTGTGGGTGGAGCTTGGACTGTTTGGGTATAAATGGTTTGGTTAACAGGGCGTAATGCAGTATGTGAAGAGGAGTGAAACAGGTACGTTTATTTTAGCTTACCATTATAACCATTATATAATAACATATAATATATGTTTTCTTCACTGGTTACGTTATGATTTATCTGCTTTTAATGGGTTTTTTAGTGTTACTGATATAAAAACGTTGTTGCTGTGACTTTTGAATAAACCCAAGACCAATCAGGTGTTTGTTTGGTTGCGATGTAAGGAGTGTCTTTTAGCGTTTAGGCAAACAATTAGGATTGAAGTGTATTCAGTGGCATAAGTAAGTAGACACTTTACACAGTTCTCTGGTTTGTTTTGTAGAATAAACATGTCTTACATGCCGAATGGAAGTCCACCTCCCTACGAGTCTGAACCTGAATAGTAAGTTAATCTGGCTTTTTAATATACATTCCTCCAATTGTTTTTATTTTGTACATACAGGCTACCCTAATGTGTCTTCAAAACACACAACCTTTACAGTTTCAGAAGTGTATTCCTGATTATTAAGAATGGATTATGTTACTGATGTAAGTCGCTCTGGATAAGGGCGTCTGCTAAATACTGTAAATGTCTAAATACTGTCCTAACCACGGTCACACGGTCACAGCTTCTGTTCGTAGTTTGGATCATGTGGGTCAAAAGGCCAACTCAAAACGTCTTCTTTGCTCGTCTCTTTCGACAGTGACGTACCACCACAACCGGCTTACTCGTATTACGCCGACGATGAGATCCAACATTTCTACCGCTGGTCCTCCCCACCGGGAGTTATCAAGATTATGGCGGTCATCTGCATCATCCTGTCTGTGGGAATTTTTGCTTGTGTGGCCTCCACTTTAGCCTGGGATACATCTGGGAGTGTGACGGGCTTTGGTGGAGGCTATGGAGGTGGAGGCTATGGAGGTGGAGGCTATGGAGGTGGAATGTATGGCGGAGGCGCTGGTACTTCCTTCGGAGGAGGTTTTGGCGGCGGAGGTTTTGGCTACGGCGTTCTAGGCTCACAGAACGACCCCAGAAAAGCAAAGGCCTTCATGATCGTCATGGCCATCATCACCTTCGCCACCGTGCTGACCATATTCATCATGTTGATCTCTCATAAGCCCTGGGCACGAAGCAGGAAGTTCTACCTGGTTGTTATCATCGTTTCAGCCATCCTGGCTCTGTTCATGCTCATAGCCACCATGGTCTACCTGGTTGGGGTGAACCCCATGGCACAAACCTCAGGTTCGGTGAATTATTACCAGGTACAGGCCCTGTGTTCCCAGTACCAGTACAATGGTCCTTCTGAACTGATGGTCAACCAGTACCTGTATCACTACTGTGTGGTAGATCCTCAGGAGGTGAGTCATTTCCCCCAAATCATACTAAGTTTTTAGAACTTCTTAGGTGTCTCTAATTCAGGAGCTCGTCTGTATTGCTTTTCCACTTCTATCAGCATTCAGGTGCTAAACACTAACCAATCTGCTGCCCACCCGTCTTGTAGGCAGTTGCCATTGTTTTCGGCTTCCTGGTGCTCATTTGCCTCATCATCATGATGGTCTTTGCCATCTTAACCCGCCGGAAGATGATAAACTTCGGAAAGGAGAATATCTTGTGGCGCCGAGAGAAAACTCCCATAGAAGATGATCCCCAGGATGTCGAGGACTGGGTAGGTACTTCTAATTTCTTCTGTTCTGAGGTCGATACGTGCCTGAAGTCGATGCAGTTTGGGGTTTTTTGTGATTGTTGGTTGAAAGCCCTGTGCAGGTGGAAGGACAGGTTTTCTTCTGCAGAGTCAGGAGGGGGAAGGGAACTTTTACCTGGTTTCTGGGTGTGGTTAACGATGGCAGTTTCAGTCCAGCGCTCTGCTGTGAATTGTTATTGTTTAGAAGAACTAAAATGTCATTTTCTTAGTGTTTGGAATACCGTTCAAAAAATCCCCACTGACCCATGTTCCAGTGGAGGAATTGAATCCAAATGCTGGGTTTTTGATTCTCGTTTCAAAGCAGGGATTAAATCCGGGGTGTTCCTCGCAGTCCCGAGGAAGAACTGAACCCAAATGTTGGGTTCCTCATCACATTCTAGTGGGGAAATGTAACAAACATCGCCTGGATTGTTCCTAATTTTTCCAGGGAGGAAATAAAACCAATGACTCGGTTCTTTTTAATGTTCTGGTGCTGCAGTCAAGGAAAACAAGGAACATTCCAAGCTTTGGGTTTAATTCCACTACTGAAACAAGAGAAACCAACCCAGCCTTTAGTTTTGTTTCCTTATTTTGGAACATGCAGGGGTGGAATTGAAACCAAATCCTAATATTAAACTTTTTTTCACATTATGAAAAACTAATTCTGGTTTGTTTGTTACGTTTAAGTCTGGGATGTGAACCGAAATGTCAGTAAACATCTTTTTTTTTTTTTAAAACAAAAACAATTTTTTCGGTTCCTGTCAGGTGAATAACGTGTCGAGTGATCCAAACGCTTTGAACGCCATGTCGGAGAAGTTTGGAGGCTCGAGGAATTACCTGGATGACAGCAGCACTTACTATGACAGGCCTCCTGACGGTAACAGCACTGTGTGAGTACTGCTCTCGATGTCCTGTTTGTTTTATGTTTTAACATGAATTTCGGCAGTACGTTTGTTAATACCTTTGGTCCTGCTATTTACATAGCTGCACCTGAACATTGTTGCAGACCTGATACAGTTTGTGATGCTCTGGCCTCCAAAATCACAAGATCTAAATTAAATCGAGCATCTATGAGATGAACTGGAACAACAAGTCAGATCCATGGAAACCCCAATACAAAACTTAAAGGATCTGCTGTTAACCTGTTGGTACCAGATATCACAGGACGTGCCAAGCGGGACAATGAGCGTCTCTTGACCTGCCATTTATTTCTTAAAATGTAGACTCAAACTTCAGACCATATCCTGTGTGTGTTAGTGTTTAATGTTAGGGTGGGATCTATAGAACAACTGTAATAAATAGGTGCTTGTTTTTTGGTGTGTGTGTTACAGGGGTGTGCAGCATGAGGTTCCTGTACAGAATTCGGCACCCCAGTATAGTAGCTCAGACATGGCCAGCTCTGCAGGCAAGCCCAAGAAAAAGCGTGCAGGACGCCCCCGGCGTAATGACGATAAGGACTATGATACGGACTACGCCTCGTCTGGAGATGAGCTCGATGATGAAGACTTCTATGAGTAAGCTCACAAACCTTACCGTAACGTGTGGAATGAGAACGTAAACAAGGCATCACTCCGGCGGCACAGAAAGAGGAGGGGGTGGTTGGGGATAAAGATCTAAACTGGAATGCACCCATTTCCTTTAAAGGAAAGAGTCCGATGGAAATAAAACTTGGTTTGTACGTAGTAAGCCGTTTATGAAACGAAATACTTTCTTACTGTTGAGGTCTATAATGTATAAAGTTAAAAGGTAAAGTGCACGAGAAATGTCAAGGTCCTTCTGCACCACGCATTTTTCTCTGTCCTGTTCCAACATGCCTGTGCTATGCTGAAGCAGAGCAGAGGGAATCCTGTAGTCCCACAAAGCAGGACTTATTCGTTACCCCCAGGAACTATTTGCTACCCTTTTCCAACATGGCATTCCGATGATTAACAGTTCAAGGTGTTGCCCTGGCCTCAAGCGTCTGTGCGATGTGCTGGAACAACAAATCCTCTGGGTGGCAGCTTTACCTCAGTAAGATCAGCTGCTAATATCTTGGTTTTAGATACCACACCTAGTGAGGTCTTGGAGGGTTGGAGCTTTTTTGGGGAGCATAGGCAGGAGGTTGTAATGTTTTGGCCCTACGTTCATCCCATTTAGCCATTGGCTAATACATGACCCAAACATAAATTGATGTTGAAAGACGTTTTTCTCCGTTGAAATCCACAGACTAGACGTAGAGACTGGATTAAATCTTGTAATCCCACTAGCATTTAAGATCAGACTATGCTGGGCATTTCATAATCCGAGTTTCATCCACAGACCACTTCCTTGCAAACGTATTTGTTTTAGGCTCCAATGGTCCAAGCGTTGTCATTGTCTGTCCCTGTCGAGTGCATACTGTGGTCTCGGTTTTCCTATTTCAGTCAAACATTAGGGACCATAAACTATTCCATAATGAGGTTGTTTTAAGAAGATTGACTGGAGTAACTGTGTGTCTTCTCTTGTGTAAACCTGGATCAACTTGAACCTGGATAACTGGCGTTAAGACTTTCATAAAACTGCGCTGTGTTAAACCTGTTTCGTCAGATCGGCTCAGGGCAAGGAAAGAGTAACTGAGCTTTGTGTGTTACGTTCAGCCCCACCCTTATATATGTAAACTTCAGAAAGAATTGGAGTTGCTAAAAATGTGTTAACCTGAGAAAATTCCTCTACGCCGCTCACAGAAACGAGGGGATATTTAAAAATGATATATGCATGGGGGTGAACAGAAGCATGTCCAACTGGACGAGAGTACCCCCACATTGTCTGTTCAGCCTGTATGGACACACGGACACACATGGGTCATGGACAGGATCAGATTATCCAGCTTTTCATATTCATTTTTTGCGAGCAGTTTCTATATAAACCATCTTCACTTGGAAAGCACTACAAACATGTAAACAAGTACAGATTTTGATTGCATTGCACATTTCCCTATTGCAGTGAATTCCCACCCATTGCCAGCGTTGAAGATCGGGACGATTACAAGCGCGTGTTTGACAGAGAGCACCAAGAGTACAAGAGCCTGCAGGCCGACCTGGACGAAGTCAATAAGCGGCTGGCTGAGGTGGACCATGAGCTCAATGAGCTGCAGGAAGGCTCTCCAGATTTCCTGGTAAGAGAAAAGAGCGGACCTTCTCAATCCAGCTTCGAAAGTAATCCTGCATACAAATGTATATCACATATCTTTGTCATTTGAACCATGAAACCGTTATACAAGGTAATACTACCTGTAGACCTGGTGAGTGCAGCCATAAGGAGATTGCACAACTAATTTTACACGCTATCATTTTTAAACAGGATGCCATGGATAAATACAATGCACTAAAGGACAAGAAGAAGGTAAGAGCGACTATAACCAGCATTGTTTCCACATTTTAAGTCACTATTGCATATATCCAGATGTTTCAAAACGGTTGGGCAAATCAGAAACGTAATCAAATCGGCTCACTTTGATGTTCTCCTCTCTATAGGGTGCTGATTACCAGGTGAAGAAGAAGAGATGCAAGCATCTGAAGGTGAAGCTAAACCACATTAAGCGGATGGTCAGCGACTTTGACAGCGGAGCGTGAAATCTGAGAACGTGGAACAAAAATCGTATCGGGAGTCTTGATGAGTGTTCATCATCATGTGCATTTTTAAAGCAGTTTTTACATCTACATATTTTACAGACCTCTGGTTTTATAAGCTTTTGTCAAGTTGTTTGTCAGGTGAAACTGTGCCAGCTTTTCTTTGACCTATTTGTACATAAGTTATCCGCCTGTTTTCTGGTGAAACCGAAGAAACTTCTTATGAGATTTGCGATATGGGACTCAGGAAACCGTATTTATTGTAAAAGTCATGTTGTATTTTTTTAGTGTTGCATGTATTCTGCGTTTCAAAATGTGCCTGTAAATATGCAGCTAGATTGATCTGAGTTTTGATTTTTAAATAGAACAGAATAAAAACGTTTTTTTTATATATTTTTCAGGATTTTTCAGTTATTATTTCTGCTTCGGACTATACAGGACCATTTAGAAATTACGTTAACCGCAACATAAGGGATTCATTTAATGCCATGGCAGTATTTACATATCATGCAAGCATATCTTTTGTTCATGGATGCCTACAACGGCCAATTTAGTTAACGAATGACTGGTTACTGTGTATGGATGTGTGGGTCCTGAGCTTTTAAACTTTCCAGTGGTGTCACCAGGAATGTTCAAGCTCTTGAATGTCTTCTTATACCCATGTGTCTTTTAGGTGCAATGAAATCATCTCCAAGCCTTTGTACCAGCTCAACACACCTTGAATACATATCTGGGTGTTGTTTATATCAACAGATCACAACCGAAACAAATTGAGGCGTTATTGAATTCCCAAAAAGATGGTCAGAGGTGAAACAGATGAGCAGTAGGTTTAAAAATCAGCACTATGACATAGGATAATCAATGCATTCTTATAAGAAGATAAACCCAGATATCAAGACCAAGGTTGTTATTAAAATACATCGGTAAACTAGTCACAAGGAGAAGGGGCAAAAGAAGTCTGTATATCAGGATTAGGCTGTTTTTGTGCCATTATTCGCTCTTAACCTTCAATATTTGCTTCTTTTCTGACTCGCGTCCATTTCACTTGCTCTCCCTGCCCTGTTCCCCACCACCGGAGTGAACATGAAAGAAAAATGACCAGTAACCAACTGGTATTTCATGTCATAATGTTATGGGTTATTGGTAATTTCTGATCTGACAATTATTATATCAATAAACGCTAACGCATCTTTTATTTCTCATTAGCATGTATTGCTACACAGGATACCATACGAACATGCAATAAACTAAAGCTACTAGTGTCTATTACACTCTACAATAAATACCACTTTAATGAGACTTTGCGTGGGATTTTTAACAAATATACCAAGTACATGAACGTTAGTTGAATAATCCCGTGGTTAATTGAATACTTTATTGTACTTTCCGGGCTACTTATCCATGATAGCTAATGCTAATGTTTGACTCGCAAATCCTATTATTTTAGTCAAAAATGGGTGTTTCTACTCTATAGAAGCACTGACACCTTTTAAAAAACATTATTTATTTCCACAGTTACAGTTCCAGCACAAAATGACAAACTGGCGTTAACTTTTAATGTCAATCAGAGCCGTTACAAAGACATGAAGTGTTGTTGTAACTGCTGGGGACACTGATGGATCCGAACATTACGCAAAGCTAATGAATATTTTTGGGGTATTTTGAGGATCTTTGAATATCTGAGAGGACGTGTCCACCGCACGTAGGTGATAGATTGTCATTACAACTTTAATTTTAGGTCATTAAATCACCATTTTAGGTTTCATTGCGTGCACAGGCTAGATTAGCGCCATGTGAGGACCCCTAGTGGTCTCTATGGGTAATAACAAGTCTCTAATAATAACGCTACCAGATGTGATTCTATTATTTTAAGGTTCAGAAAGATGTGAGGAAAAAACTTGACAACATTTTTTTTTCAACAGTTTTCTGACATTACTGTGCATTCACATTTGTAGCAGACGTTCATCATTCACACTTTTATTGCCGTCTCATTCAGGTCTCTCGGTTCGATAATTCTGCAGGTAAAACTGACAGGAATAGCTACAGGATGTTAACTCTGCACCCTCGTAAATTAACCATCCTAGTTCAGTTTGTGTG
>JAUZSU010035313.1:0-10278 GCA_034780255.1 Parotocinclus maculicauda
GTGTGTCAATTTGTGTGTATGTTATAATGCCAAAACTTTCAGGGTATGTAAACTTTTGATCAGGGTGATTTGGGTAGATTCTGTTGTCATTATGATTTAAAAAGTGCAAACACAGTTATTTGCTAAAAAATAGCTTTACCAAACCACCAACCATAAATAACAAAACAGTTTTGTATTATCATTCATATTCTTTGAAAAACGGTCAACAAATTACAAATTCTGCCAGGATGTTTAAACTTATGAGCACAGCTGTACATACAGTCTACCTCCACTATCCAATCTCCTGAAATTTGAATTACTACTGTAATGTGTAAGGTAATATAATACCCTGACCCATTTTCCAAACCACTGGCTACTGCTGTAAGAAACTATGAACATTCAGGATTCAACCGTATTTAATCACATCGAGTAGTGTCTGTATTGTACTTTTTTATAAAGCAGCAAATGTGTAACTCTTACTCTGCCTTTTTTCATTCTAGCCCTGACAGTTTCAAAAAGAGACATAATATTTCTCATTGACAGCAGCATGGGTGCCACCTTTGTCAATGCAGTTCGTGAATTCATCAGAAAATTTATAGACACAATGCCAATTGGACCTGATCAGGTTCAAATTGGAGTAACTATGTTTACCAATATGCCAAGACTTGAAATTGACCTGAACGCACACAACTCAAAGGAATCCTTAATCTCTGCCCTTGCTCAAATTAAGCCTAAACCATCACCAGAGGTCAACATTGGTGCGGCCCTGGACTTTATAAGAACCAACATGCTTAGGCCTGATAAAGGAAGTCGCATTCAAGAAGGAGTGCCTCAAGTTGTGTTGCTCATTTCCAGTAAAAAATCAAAAGACAGTGTTCAGCAGCCAGCTGAAGCCCTGCAACGAATGGGTGTCCTAACCATGGCTGCTGGCTCCAAGACTGCTGAAGAAGCTGAACTCCAGCAGATAGCTTTTGATAAGAGCCTCGTCTTTATGTTCAAAGATTTTCGTCAGTTGCAGCGCAACCCCAAACAAATTGTCTCTGCAATGTCTACACTTTCAAGTGTTGTGGTGACAGAAGCACCAACTGAGCCAGGTGATTTTTTTTCTTTATAAATAAAAATATATATGGGTCCTAAAAAAGTTGTATTGACTGCCAAACTATTAGTGGCAGTTTACATTAGCAGCTACGCTACATATATGAAGCAGTACATACATGCTTTACCAATACAATTGTGTGCAAGTGTGTACAGTTTTGAGGAAGTGTGCTTTCACTTTTCACCTTCAATCCATTATTCACTAAATTACATGAGGTTTTTTAATACTTTTGGCTAAACGTTGATTAATATAAGCATTTTAAACATTAACTTACTTATCATAGATTTAGACAATATAGACTGTACCAAACACTACAATTATTAAACATATTGGTACATGATATATTTAAAGTTATGACGGATTTACTGAAATGTATCCCTATCGTGAATTAGTACAAAACTCTATTACTGCATATAATGCCCTATACAGTGTGAATTTTCTGGAAGTCTGAAACAGATTCATTAAACTTTATTTTAATTGTACTATTTGCTTGGTACTCATAATTCTTTGTTTTTTGACAAGCCTTCTAGATCAAATTGATGACAACCACTGTATCTATATCTCTATATATTTATATCTCTTGGTTGGACATTTGGCAATGAATGTTAATATTCTACAGTTTACACAGTGTGCAATTTCTAATTATGTAGTATAAGTGTCATTTGCCGTTAATACAGCTTATAACCTACTACTAAGTGACTTATTGTCAAAATAACATGCATTCTATTATGTCCATATTAAGTACACTCACCAACCACTTTGCAAGGAACACTTGTCAACTAATGCAAATATCTAATCAGCCAATAAAATTGAAGAAACAGTGCAGTTAAGCAGGTAGACATGGTCAAGATGATCTGCTGAACATAATCATGGGGATGGGAATGGGGAAGAAAGACGATTTTTAGCTTGAACATAACATGACCTTGGTGTTAAATTGGCTACTCTAAATATTTTAGAAACTGCTAGGATTTTTACATGCAGCCATCTGTAATATTTACAGAGAATGGTATAAATAAGTGAAAACATCTAGTGAGCAGCAGTTCTCTAGGTGAAAATGCCATATTTATCCCTGAGGTCAGAGGAAAATGTCCAGGGGACAACCCAGTACTAAAAATGTGTTTGTAAGTGGCTGGTGGGTATGTATGTTAATATGTTAGGTATTAACAAGATTAGTGGAATAATTCTAATTACTATTTGTCTTTACACAGAAACTGAAATAACAACTCTTCAGTCTCACCGTGTAATCAGAGACATTGTCTTCTTGGTTGATGGATCTAGATATGTTGGAAATGCTAACCTGCCATCTGTAAGAGAATTCCTGTTTAGTATAGTGAACAAGTTAGATGTGAGACCTGACAGAGTGCGCATTGGCCTGATGCAGTTTGCTGAAAAACAGAGAACAGAGTTCTATCTGAAATCTCATAAAACCAAACAAGACATGCTTGCAAACATAGCTCAGCTACAACTGATGGGAGGAAATTCAGTAAATACTGGGGCAGCACTTCAGTACGCTCTAGCTAACCACTTCCAAGCTTCAGCTGGTTCTCGTAGGACACAGGGAATTCAACAGGTCTTGATATTGATAACTGGAGGTCCTTCACAAGATGAAGTCAGCAGAGTTGCGGACCAAGTAGCACTTGCTGGGGTACTGACATTTGCTGTTGGAATTGGTCAGGTTCCCGAAAGCGAACTGAAAAGAGTTGCTTTTGTTGAAAATCTGGCATACTATGAGAAGAGCTTTGCTGACCTGCCAAAGGTTGCTAAGCAAATTATGATACCACTCGTCACTGTTGTTGGAGAGCCAGGTGAGTACCTACATATATTTTATATGCTATATAATAGATCATGATACACTGCTTGTTTTTATTTATTTTTTTCATCTGTTTAACAGTAACTTCTCCTCCAGTTACTGATCGTGGTGAAAGGGATGTTGCATTTCTAATAGATGGCTCGGATGATGTGAGAGGAGATTTTGGATACATTCGTGACTTTATAATCAAAGTAATTGAGCCTCTTGATGTTGGTTTTGATAAAGTCCGAATTGCAGTTGTCCAACACAGTGAGAGACCAACACCCAATTTCAACCTAAACACGTATAAAACAAAAGAAGAAGTATTGAGGGCTCTTAGAGGACTTAGCCTGGCTGGTGGCAGAAGTCTGAATACTGGAGCTGCCTTAACATACATGAAAAACACGATTTTATCACCACCTTATGGTAGCAGAGCAGCCCAAAATGTCCCACAGTTTTTAATTGTTCTAACAGGAGGGAAATCAAGAGACAGTGTAAAGGAACCGGCTAATTTCTTAAAGAAGGTTGGAGTAGTTCCTGTTGGTATTGGAGTGAAAAATGCAGATGCTAAGCAGATTGCAGAAATTTCTCACAGTCCGTCTTTCACCTTCAATGTAAAAGAATTCAGCCAGCTCAACAGTGTTCAGCAAAGGATTAACAGCTATGTTAGTCTACCTAAGGCAGAACTGGACAACATCCTTGAGAACGGTAAGAAAATATAATAATTTATATTTATATTAATATATATATAATTTTATTTTAACTGTGACAGAGAGTATATCTAAAAGAAAATCCACCAAATTACATTATATATAACATATAAATTTATTTGCATTTAGCAGAGAGAAATAAGTATTTGATCCTTCTAGCAAACAAAACTTAATACTTGGTGGCAAAACCCTTGTTTGCAGGCACAGCAGTCAGACATTTTTTGTAGTTGATGATGAGGTTTGCACATGTCAGCAGGAATTTTGGTCCACTTCTTTTTTGAGACTTTTTGAGGCTGTCACTTGCCAACGCAGACCTTCAGCTCCCTCCATAAATTTTATATGGGATTATGGGACCTAATGTTCTTCTTTTTGAGCCACTCCTATGTTGCCTTGGCTGTAAGTTTTTGTATTGTCATGCTGGAAGACCCAGTCACGACCCATTTTTAATGTCCTGGCAGAGGGATGGAGGTTGTCACTCAGGATTTACGGTGCATGGCTCCATCTATTCTCCCACTGATGCTGTGAAGTAGTCCTGTGCCCTTAGCAAAGAAACACTCCCAAAACATAATGTTTTCACCTCCATGCTTGACAGTGGGGACGGTGTTCTTTGGGTCATAGTCAGAATTTCTCTTCCTCCAAACAAGGCGCAAGGCGAGTTGAGTTAATGTCAAAGTGCTCAAATTTTGTCTCATCTGACCACAGCACCTTCTCATAATCATCAGAATCATCCAGGTGTTCATTGGCAAACTTCAGATGGGCCTGCACATGTGCCTTCTTGAGCAGGGGAATCTTGCAGGCACTGCAGGATTTTAATCCATACGGTGTAATGTGTTACCAATGGTTTTCTTGGTGACTGTGGATGTTGGAGAGGTTAGAGTCTGAGTGAATAATTGAGTCTATGTAAGGTGTCTTTTATACAGGTGACAATTTAAGACAGCTATCTTTAATGAAGGTAACGAGTTGATTAGGAGCGTCTAACTGGTCTGTAGGAGCCAGAACTCTTAATGTTTGGTAGGGAATCAAATACTTATTTTTCTCTGCAAAATGCTAATAAATGTATATATTTTATACAATGTAATTTCAGCAAGGGATCAAGTAAAAATAATAATAATTAAAAAAATATATAAATAGTTCTTTTTTTCCTAACATGCACTGTGTTATGCAACTAAAGTGGCAATTGCTGTTCTACTGTACGTATGTAATAGCAAAATTTCAAAAACAAAAAAACAAACAAACTGTCCCTTGCTAATAGTTCTTCCTTGCAATTTACTCTAATATGGATTTTCTGAATATCATATTAGCACTGCAATCTATATTCATATTCATTCACAGTGATTCATTTCTAAAGCTTATGTATCATAATGTTTATATTAGTTATACCTGACATGGTGTGCTTGGTTATTAATGCGTTATACATTCACAGTTTCGTAGTATTGTAACTAAGTGAGAAAGTATTTTGACTTTGACTGCTATTCCTACTATTAAGTAATGAACACTGCAAGTTCATGATAGCTGGTTTCCTAGACAATTATGCAGTGTGTTAAAATTCATTTACATTTTTTTAGATCTGTCAATAAGGAAGAATGGTATTAAAGGGATGTAAACTTTTTTTAGATCTGATGGTCAAATTAAACCGTCCATAGAAAATCAACAGAATTTAAAGGAAGTGCAATGATTAGTATAGAAAGATTAGTAAAGGGGCTGCACAGTGATGTAACAAAGATGTAACACCATGGTAGGTGATAAAGATGTTTAACAATTCTGGCTTGGAAAGAAGAACATGATTCAGGCATGAGTCATAGTAAGTGGCTTAATTGTCTTTGTAGACAATCCAGAAATTGCTAAACAGCTTGTCTCTGTTGATTCTTCTATAACTTCTGATCTCATCTGGTTGCATCTTGTATGTGGCACACAAACAGGATGTTAAATACTGTCAAAACCTCTTCAGATCTTGCTCATTAAAGACCACGTTCCTTAGGTATCATCTGCCTCCAACCTCTAACCAAAGAGAACATATTTGCCAGTGTAATCTACACACCATGCATGTGGACCGCCACACTTTACATGGTAGCAATGCTAATATACTAATATACTGTATAATTAGGATAACCAGCTATTGATATCATTTATGTGGTGGAGCCATTGAAGCAGTGTGTGGTCAGCAGAAGTGGTAAAAGAATATTTTGAAAATTGTTAAAATAGAATTCTGAGGCTGAGGGCCACTCACTTTATTAAATAATGCATTTTAGCACAGAGAAAGTCTCTTGGCAGTACTTTATCCACCGGACTTTATGCAGGACTCATTTTTAGCAGTATCATTTGTAAGGCTCATGGTATGGAGCCAGGTGCAGAATGACATTGTGTCTGCTGTCTGGAAGCACTAGAGGAGAAATTAGGCCTTTTGGAATCCCCCCTGCAAAAAGACCTTCCCATATTGAATATATTCATATAGAATAAACAAAATGAAAGTGTTCATATAAGGGAGAGAGAGAGAAAGAGAGAGAGAGTAAGGGTTTGATTCTGGCATATCAGGCTTAGTAGGTATGCGGCCTACTACTACACCAATGATTATCTGCACCAGCAGAAGTGAATATTAGTGAATACATACTGATATTGTAGGTCTGTGAAAAAGCAGAAATAGCAAACAAAGAGCTATGCACACAATAGCATGTAATGCTACAAACAGAATGTAATGTTTATTGCCATCAAACTTTGGGTTGTGATTAATTTCTAATCTCCCAAACTCAAATAAAAAACTTCATTTTCTGTATTTCTAATTTACACCAATGGTGTGCGAGATATGCAGGGATTGGGATGTCAGTCCCTGGCATGCATGTGTTGACAGCACCCATAAAACTTAGTGCTGATCAAAGGTGACGATTGACACCTGCTCTACTGGGTATTTAATGCCATTTTAGTTTTGTATTTGCTAACACTCCTGCTAGTGCTGTGGTTCTCAAGTCCAGTCTAGGTGAATTTGTCCAGCTGTAGACAGTTGTGTTAACACATTTTTCTTGCTACATGGTGTTGCCATACAAGTCAATCTTATGAGATCTAAAAGGGACATTTGATTGTGGAGTGGCGAGAAATACGGTTTCACACAGTTCGAGTTCCTTGTAGCAATCTGTCTATGAATAAACAAGAAACTTAGACTTTATGTGGTTCATATTAATGACATGGTGTCAGAAGTGGAATTGCTCTCGCCACAACTAAACCAGACCGAGCATCACATACAACTAAAAAAAACCCAGAGGTGAACAAATCGCGGGATTATGGCAGACAAATTCCAACGTACAATGTGGAAATGTGGCAGAGAACTGGCGCAAGTTTGAACGTGAATATGAAATATTTATTGCCGCTGCACACAGAGATAAGCCTGCCAAGACTAGAGCATATATACTCCTCAATCTAGCAGGACCGGAAGCTATTGAAAAAAAGCAGTCATTTACGTACAAACCCGCGGTCATGGATGAGGAAAACGTTATCACACAGGCGGAGTCCTAGGAGGATCCCGACTGCCTGCTACAAAAATTTTGAGAAATATGTAATCCGGAAACAAACGTAATAATGGAGAGGCACAATTTCAACTTTCGATACCAAAAACCATCGTTTCTTTTCATGCAATTGCAAGCTCAATGCGTAGTTCAACATGCTAAAATTCCAGGTTATAAGTTAGAATGTGCAGTACATATTAGGCTTGCAAGATAGCTTGAAGATGAAACTGGTCACCTTTAGCAAGGAAGTACACAACATAGATACTGTTCAGGATCAAACCATATCACAGAAGGTGTTCCAGGGTTATGCAGATTTGTTGAAAGATGAACTTTGTCGAACTCCCTGTCACATACGCAATGAGATTAGATCTGAATGTGATGCCAGGCAACAGTCCCCCACATTGCATCCCAGTGGCGAATGCAGAAAAAAGTGAATTAATTAGTTAATAAGGTAATTGAACCGGTGGATGAGCCAACAGAGTGGGTTTCCAATATGGTTGCTACGCACAAGAAGGACACGGTTGACTTTCGTTTATGCATAGATCCACGTAATCTACACAAGGCGTTAATGCGCCTTCATCATCCTATGCGCACAGTAGAGAAAGTGGCAGCACAAATATCGGGTGCTACTGACTTCTCTGTCATCAATACTTAAAGTTCATTCTGGCAGATCAAATTGGATGATATCTCATCTCTCCACACCACATTCACAACTCCCTTCAGAAGGTTCAAATTCACTATGATGCCCTTTGGCATCAATACCACCTCTGCAGTATTTCATAGAGCCATGGAGCAAATATTCGCTAGATATCCATGTGCTATAATTGTAGATGACATTATTATAAGTGGCAGAGATGCAAAAGAACATGAGGTCAATTTGAAAAAGCTTCTGGACTAGGCTAGAAAGGTAAAGCTTAGACTAAAGCAAATTCGTGCTCAGGAAGGTAAGCTATGTAAGACACATGTTCACTGAGACTGGACTCAAAGCTGATCCCACAAAAATAGCAGCGATCATCAAAATGCCCCCTCCAGAGGAAAAAGCAGCCTTACAATGCTTTCTGGGAACAATTACTTATCTGGGTAAGTTCATCACAAATTTAAGCAAACTGACGACGCCACTATGGTTGTGCATAAGGATGTGATTTGGAGCTGGACACAACACCAACTGGATGCATTCGAAGAACTACAACTGTGTCACAATTCCACCTGTGCTCCATTTCTATGATGTGGCAATCTCACTTGTGATGCGTCCCATCATGGTCTAAGGGCTGCTTGCCTACAGGATGGCAATCCGATTGCTTTGCATCTCGTGTACTGACTGAGACAAAAGGGAGGTACGCACAGATTAAAAAGGATCTGCTGGCAGTAGTCTTTGCCTGTCACAAGTTTTATGACTACATATACGGGAAGCCCGTTGTGATAGAAACTGACCACCAGCCCTTGGTTACAATCTACAGCAAGCCATTTCATGCAATCCCTGCATGCCTGCAGCGCACGATGTTTACACATTTTACCTGATCCTGACATACAAAAAAGGGAAATACCTCTACTTGGCTGATACCCTCTCACACGCACCTAGGTGTGATGTTTATCCCACAAACAAAGAAAAGCATAAGTTTGAGGTCATGCTAGTGCAACTAATATCCCCACAGCGGCTTGATGAACTGCATGAAAACACAGCCATGGCACCTGGTCCCATGGTCCTCCAGATAATTACTAGACTCATCAAAAAGGGATGGCTTAGGCGGATAGGCAGAGTGCCCATAGAGGCCAAACCATATTTCAACTTCCGCGATGAACTCACTGTCAAAGACAACATTAATATGCGAGGAGACAGAGCCGTTATACCAATTTCCCTGCACTCTGAGTATGTTGCAGCGCTACACAGGGGTCAGCCAGGCATCGAAGCTACAAAGGGGAGAGCAACAGAATGCGCATTTTGGCTCTTAATCAATAAGGATGTGGAGACCGCTATACAGGCGCGCAGTGTCTGCAACAGCCAAAAACCACACCAACAAAGAGAACCACTAGAACTACACACAATCCCTGTCTGTTTTTGTAACAAATATTTGAATGGAAAAACCACCATTACCTTGTACTTGTGGACTTGTACTCAGGCTGGTTCGAAGTTGACCAGCTCAGCAACACGTCCTTAACACCCCTCATCTTCCACTTTGACCAAATGTCCACTGTTACTGAAATGTGATCTGTGTTGCTCAACTGAGTCTTCAGTGTTGAGTGTTTCTCAGCAGTGAGGACCTCAACTCTTGATGTTAGTGTCCTACTACATACTACATACTGTATTTACTGTCAATCACAGACATAAAATGTTGAAACCATTTATTCTTCATAATAAGGAGCATTTTGCAATTCATAACCAAGTCGCATAGTATTGAATTTGTGGTTGCTTTCTGCTGAGGATGATGCATCCTGTATTGGTGTGATTCTTGGAATATTGTGAATATTTGTGGCTGTTGTTCACTAATGCATTAGAGAGAAATATAATAGATCGAGCTGTTTCAGTGAGACAGATCAATTGGAAAGGTCTAAAATATCATATGATTTGTGCTATGGTGATGGTGGAGCCATTTCAGTGTGTTATGAGACAGATCAATTTTCTATAAACAGGCTAACGAAGTACTCAATATTATTCTTACTCAATCCTGACCCTAGCTATATGTGAAATACTGTGTATACACAGCAAAGACTTACCGTTCTTTGTGCAGCCTCAAATGTTGAACAAAGTTTTAAGTGTTTGCATTTCCATCTGTGATGACTTCACATGTCTTGCATGTCACAGTTCTTTTTTATTTACTACAGCATAATCTTTATAGTTGACCTGAATTATTGTCAGGAGCATGTCTTCTCTGTCTTCTCCGAATCAATTTAGTGCTCTTGCCCCCCCAAAGCTTCCTGTGATTGGCCACAGAACTTCACTTGTTGCTAGGTTATGAATAAACTGAGCTGAGCAGCTCAGCTTCCTAAAGTTACAGAACTGTTTACTACACAACGGTCTAGTCTTTTGACTTAATACTTTTTAATTTTTTACTTATTAATTATGTTTAAACAAGGTTGTCAAATCTTTTCAGCTTTTAAATCTCAAGCCCAAGTTCAAGTCAGTAAAGGTGAAGTCTGTTAGGGTTCCTACCTTCCCCCGGTGCGTTCGGTCGTCCTCGCCGGTCGCCATTACAGAGCCATCGGTGGGGTCGC
>JAUZSU010035324.1:0-10277 GCA_034780255.1 Parotocinclus maculicauda
AGAGGGGGGGGAGAGGGAAAGAGAGAGAGACAGAGAGAGAAAGAGAGAGAGACAGAGAGAGAAAGGAGAGACAGAGAGAGAGAGAGACAGAGAGAGAGAGGAGAGACAGAGAAAAAGAGAGAGAGAGAGACAGAGAGAGAGAGAGGCGCTGGGAGCACAGAGTCTCAGGGCAAACCGAGAACCGGCTCAGTAGGCATAGCCAGCGCCACCCGTCGGGATGTAGGAGCAGGTGCCACAGCGCCACCCGCAGAAAAAGAGTAGGGTGCCCAGGGAAAAGACAGATGCCGAAGGGTACTTTCGGCCTGACAGTACATCATTGTACTAAATGTTTTTAGATTGTGTTTAAATTCATTTTAATGTCTGAAATAAAACACTATGTGCAGAGTGTCTAAACTACTATATGACAATGGTAATGACCAGTAAATATCCATTTTACATTCTGTTTCATGGAAGGTAGTGACATAGACTTTCAATGGTACCTACCTGTAATCGGGTAGGTCTGCTCTGTTGTATTAAATGCAGGTGATGGTTTGATGAGTGGATGCCTCTGTATGATGTGATTCAATTCAGAACTCAATAGTCTTTCGTGTGCAGACTTTATATAAAGCTTAGGTTTAAGAGTCATGTTAAGCCTGAAAATACAAAATTTGGTTTCTCTGCTGTTGCTAGGAAATCAAGTTGAAAAGGATTTGCAGCTCATTTATTTTCATTTTCTCACCTTTAGCCATCCAGAAAGAGAGGGGTACTCTGTGGAGTTAGTTCAGGCTTTCATCCAAGAGTCCAGGCATGGTGAGAGAGAGAGAGGAGTTAGCTTTTGTAAATACATAAAGAGATAGAAATACTTTCACCTAAGAAGTGTGAGACTGGGTACAGTGGATCAGCACAATACAAACCGAAATACCTGAATATCATCAATTTCTCCTTTTGTTGCTTCTACAGAGATACTTTTTCTTGGATAAGGGTATACTGAAGTACTCCAAATGCTCAGCTGATGTAAGTATGAAGTTACGTCACAATCAGTTGATCATGAACACACACATTCTTGAGTCATACTTGATAATTGATGCGTCCTAGATTCCTTGCCCCTACGTCCTTCAGTATGCAACCTTTGCTTTGGCGTTTTCATTGTTTAAAAAGATCAGTTCAACAAACGACTCACAGAAATACAGGGGAAAAGATAAAGTTCTAGAGTAACGAATCAGCAGTGTTAACAAAATAGTGGTCCTTGGCATGCCAGTGCGAGCGTAAAGCAGCTAATCAACCTTGTTCATCATCATCTCCATGAAACGCTGCAGGAAAATTCACTTGAGAATGGAGTAAACCACTGGTTAGACTATAACAAAAACGTTTAGTTATCTGATTGAATTTTAATTGATGTGAATTTAGTGAGAAGTTACTCCATATTGTGCAAAAGTCTTAGGAATTACATTAAATTTGCCACTGTTTGAGCAATGGCATAATGCCAGCAATCAAGAAACGCCTTTTTTGGAAGGGGAACAGGGTGAAAAGGCTAAGATGTGCTAAAGTTCACAAAGATTGGAATGAAGATCAGTGAAAAAGAGGATTATGAAGTGAAAAATTCAGTGGTCGCCAATATGTTGGGCCAGACTTTTTTTAATTGCTTGTTCCTCGGATGTCCCTACTTAAGAATCTACTGAGGAAGGGAGGGAAAAAAATAAAAATAAATTTTTATTTTTCAGCACTTTTCAATTTCTTAAGGACTATGTGGAATCAATACAAGGAAGGAGGAAGAAATAAAAATGAATTTTTATTTAAAAATAACATTTATTTAACCTACAATGAAATGAAAGTGAATCTGGAAAAAAATGTTATGAACAGAAGAAAACTGTTGGCTCTCCACCGAAGGGCGGAAAAAGCTATAAAATATTTGTAAAAAAAATTTTTATTTTAACCATTGGTGCTGTGGTGGATCCAAGAAATATCAAAAAAAAATTCTTGTTAATATGATCGTCGGCGGATCCGCGAAACAAGCAATAAAAAAAATCTGGCCTTAGATATAACAACAAATCTAATGGTGGTCTAAGACTTTTGCACAGTACTGCAATGTATCACAACATACACATTTGGGTAACGGGAGCTTATTCATGACTTGTTTAAGTGCGTACATCGTAACGGACCTATATAAACGCGATGTGGAGTCATTACAGACCTCAGAGTGACGCCACAGTGTGCGAGCACGCCCTACTTGGCAGATCCGTTTTGGCCTGGATTTCCCTGTCCTCATTTCCTTTTTATTGCATCTGTTCCTTCCTCAGAAGAATGAGCTAGAAGAATCAGAGAAAGCAAACAATGTGAAATAAAAGAATGGAAACAGGTTTCCAGGTTTCTAATGTATTTAATGTACTTTTTTGTCAAAGTGTCAAAAACCATAGAAGTCTGTTTGAGAATGCTTTCCAAATTGACGTAGTTTGGGGCGAATGTGCAGAGCTGTAAGTGGACAGTTTGTAGGTTATTAGCAACCAAGCTAGTTGAACTTGATCCTCTTAGCAAGACTCAAACATTAAAATAAGATGAGTCACATTTAAATAATGCAGTCGAGACTGAGTGTTTAACCTTTTATTTAGGTTTACATATTTCTAGTCCGTAGAAAACTACAGGGGAGCGAGTTTTTGTTGAGCTGTTGTGTGACTAACAGAACACACTTACTGTGTTTAAAGATTGAAAAAGGCAAACTGCATGGCTGCATTGATGTGGGTCTGTCTGTTATGGCCATCAAGAAGAAATCCAAGTGCATTGATCTGGATGCAGAAGAAAACATCTACCACCTAAAGGTATTTCCACCTCTACCATGCTGCGTCGTGTTTACCTTCGGTCCATTCGGTGTTCAAATTGGCAGGTGTAAATATAAACATTCGAAGTGTAACAATGGGCAACACGGTGGCTCGGTGGGTAGCACCGCAGCCTCACAGCAAGAAGGTCCTGGGTTTAATCCCAGGTTGGAGCAGCCTGGGTCCTTTCTCTTTGGAGTCTGCATGTCCTCCCCGAGTCTGCGTGCATTACTCTGGGTACTCCGTTTTTTTCCCACACATGCGTGTTAGGTTAATTGGTGTCTCTGTGACTGTGTGTGTGCGCCCTACATTGGATTGGCGTCCCATCTAGGGTTGTTCCTGCCCTTGCGTTTGGAGTTGCCGGGTGGGCACCGGCTGGCTCGAGACCCCATGTGAATTAAGCGGAAGATAATAAATAAATGAAGTGTATTGTTATGGAGTTAGGATTTAACATATTTGGTTCATCAAATAATCAGAATAATTTGAACGCCTCGCTCTGGGTATATTAGATCGTTTTTGAAAACTGAATTCGATTTGTGCTTCTCTGCTGGTGTGTCAGGGCTTGATCCAAACATTTCTTTATATACAACAGCAGGCCAGTTTTGTAACTTTGTAACTAGTGTATACCTGATAAGAGTCCTATCAATATATTTCATCATTATAATTTTATCAGCGTAGCCTTTTGTACTACCATTTAATGTCTGCAGTAAACATGAGAAAGCTTGGAAGTGCTATGTTTTGTTTTATGCTCGACAGCCCATATTGCCTAAAGGTACTGCATGTGGCTGTTTCGGTATCTTGTAAAATGTATTACAGGGGTGAGAAAGTAGCACAGCTTAATAACAGCCCTGAATGGCCTGATCATTTGAGAACCAGCGGAAGAGGTTTTTAGACTTCTTTGTTAAACCTCACACCAGGTAAGCACTGACTGTGGTCTCTCTGCGCTCACAGGTCAATTCACAGGAGCTGTTTGATGAATGGGTGTGCAAGTTGCGTCACCACCGGCTGTTCAGACAGAATGAGATCGCCATGCTGCCTCCTGAGAAGACACTGTTCAGCCCCCATTTCTCCTCCACCTCCTCCCCAACGTTTCCCGACAGCCAGGCTGCCAGAAAGGTAGCTCTCATCCACCTCTGACCTTCAAGCTCTCACTCAGCTCACGTTAAGAGCTATAGGAGCAGGGTAATCAAATCGAGATCCATCACTGGTTTAGCACTTTAGGAAATTGAGGTCCAGAACGTGTTAGTTGAAGGATGTATTGATGGATACGTACGTACTGCGTAGAATAAGCAGTAGGGCTGGGCCATATCGTATCGTTCGCGATAACACCGGTATCATTTTTTAAACGATCTAAAACATCCATACTGTGGTAATGCGACGTGTTTAGGTAATGACGTAATGCATTTACAGAGAGTACGGTGTACATACTTTACATGACTCATTGGTGGAGCAACAGATATGGCGGAAAGTGGGTTCTGCTGTGGAGGAGTTTGTCCAAAAACAGGGAGCAACTTTAGTAGACTGACTGCAAAATTGTACTCCGTATGACACAAAAAAATTCAATCAATCCTTTCCTCTGTGGCAACAGCTTGTTTTGAGGTGTGCTAGAAGCAACTTTTTCTTCTAGAGCCTCATTTCTAAAACATAACTTGAATTCATGAAAACGTGAATACAAACGCTGAAATGTTTTTTGGCTTTTTGCATACAGTACACTTGTACGCTGTTCAACCAACCACAAAGTCAAAAATAATTCTGCTCCAACCGTCCATGTACATATGTGTGTGGTATTTTCTCTCCGTCCAGCGTGCTTCTTTGCCCAAGCAGTCTTCTCTCACCTCGCCATTCATCTTCACCAGTCAGGCCAAGGTGGCTGCTTGGCTCCAGTCGTCTGATGAGATGGACAAATGTTCCAAAGGTGTGCATTTATTCACACAAAAAGGCACAATTTACTACTGCAACGACGCAATATGTCTTCAGACTGCTGCACTGCAGACTGATATTCAATTCAATTCAATTCAATTTTATTTCTATAGCTCTTTTTACAATGGTGCATTGTCTCAAAGCAGCTTTACAATATTATATTATCTTAAAATTCCAATATTTCCTTGTTTGGTTTATATTTGTGTCACGAGCACTAATCTCTCTCTATCCATCCGTCCCCCTCTCTCCCTCCATCCAGAGTTATCCGACTGTGAGACCCAAATACTGGAACTGAATCACCTGCTGAGGAGTATGGAGGTTCTGCATCGCACCTACTCCGCCCCTACTATCCATGCCCTGCAGGTCCCAATTTCCATTCCTCTGCAGCACATAATCATCTTTTCATTTATCAGGAACAATATGCAAATCAGAACTTGAGGAAAGGCATTCACTTCCAGCAAGTAATTACAGTTAATACATGCAACGTGTAATACTTTCAAAGATACTGCAGTATTTTCAATACTTCGATTTAATTCATATCAACACTGAAATCTGTCACATACTGATTTTTTTTGCCGTTTAAGATGTTTATTGAACTCTAATGCTGCGTGCAGCTTATTGATACAGGAACACACATAAAGAGAAACACTTTTATGTGACAGTGCAGCGTGTTTAATGTTGTATTTACAATGCCAGCAGGTCGTTCAGTACAGAGTAGGGAACTGAGAGTCTGCAGGAACTGTGAAGCTAACTCTGGTGCATTCCAATGCAAGACGCTGTTTTTGTTTCTCCACTTTTTCTCTGCTGTGCTGACGTGCAAAGACTCGAATAAACAATTTTTTAATCCAATTTATATAATAATTGGACTAATCCAAATCCAGAGAATGTAATTTACCGGAACGGCATCATCGCGGTGCCTATAAGTGGCACAACAAGCCAATCGTCACTCAGTATGCAATCTGCTCACGCTGATGCCACGTGTGTTTACATTACATTTACATCATAGAATGTATCTGGCACGGTAATATATAAGTTGAGTGGGTTATTAAGCATTATTTGGAGCCTGTACACCTGTACTATATTCTACTGATATTCCTGAAATGTCTGTCTCCCTGTAGACTTTAGCATACGACAGCCCTAAAAAGGAGAAAAGGCTTCCCAGGAGGTGGCGCTCCAAAAACTACAACAAAGATAACAAAACTACTCTGCAGGTAATGACTTCTACTCTCACACACTGTTGAAGTGCTTTCGTCTTTTCCCATCTCATAGCGGCTTGAGCCTGGTGTAGGCTGTTGTTATGGTGACAGACTGGTCAGATCATTTAGGTTTCTGTTTGAATCTAATATTTATTTGTGTGAGAACTATAAATTCTGTTTATGCATTGCTTATTGATTAGATACCCATTTAGTAGATTGCGGAGTAAAACAAAAGGTTAAGGTCAATCATTCATGCTGAGTGCTTTCTCCAGCCCTGCACCCACCATAAATGTATTTTTAAATAACACCAATCTATTCAAGCAATCTGTTTAAGAAAGACATTTAAAAAGCTCAATGTTTTGGTGATTTTGTCATTTATATGCATGGACCAGAAGGGCGCGGGTTCAAATCCCACCTCTACCAGACTGCCACTGTTTTGTTCTTAAGCAAGGCCCTTAATGTGCAATTGCTTAGATCGTAACTTTGGATCAAATATAAGTCGCTCTGGATAAGGGTACATGATAAATAACATAAATGTTAATGTCTGTATAAAATAAGCCATTTTCTGGCTATTAAATGTTATAATCATTACTACAGGGGTGTAGGTGATGATGTAAATGGAGTAAAACTAAAATGATGACGCTTCAGTTGCAGCTTTAAAACTGTACTTCATTAAATCCGTTCTAATTTCAAAAGCAAATTGTTTTGTGTGGCAGCGCGGCGGTTCGGTGGGTAGCACCGCTGCCTCTCAGCAAGAAGGTCCTTGGTTCAATCCCAGGGTGGAGTGGCCTGGGTCCTCCCCGAGTCTGCGTGGGTTTACTCCGGGTACTCCCATTTCCTCCCACAGACCAAAAACATGCATGTTAGGTTAATTGGTGTCTCTAACAGTGGCTTTTAGTGTGTGACTGTGTGTGTGGCCTACAATAGATTGGTACCCCATCTAGGGTTGTTTCTGCCCTTGCGCCCAGGTTGCCGGGTGGGCACCGGCTGACCCACGACCCCGTGAGGATTAAGTGGAAGCGGAATGACTGAATGAATGAAAACTGTTTGGTTTCTATCACACTCATATGCCTGGTTTGTAAATGTATTATGACGTGACAGCTTAAGTTTCTCCTCAGGTTCCGAGCTGCATCTCGTCCGGATCTGTGCGGCTTCATGCATCCAATCCCAACCTCTCCTCTGTTGATCTGACCAATGAGAAAAGCTACCCAGAACCGCATGACTTGCCCATAGATGTGTCCAAGCTGCAGGAAGACTACTGTCGTGTCGCCAGCAACTGTGAGTGCAGCAAATATACGTTTGCAGAGTTTGGGTGTGAGCAAGAACCCCCTGTTCCACGGGGCAGGAGTTCCGGATTCATGTCTGTATCTGACTCCCAGTCTGCAGAGGCCAGGTTCAGAGTCAGATCCTGTCATTGAGTTCCGGGACCCGATGAGCATGCTTTCAAATTTGCACAAATGATGTACAGTACTGTGCAAAAGTCTTAGATTATTTGATTTGTTAGCCATCAATAATTATGACTTAGTGTCTTTATTACAATACAACCAGAAAATACAGGAAATTTGTATGCCGTAAAACAATTAGGCAAAAAAAAAAATACCATGGCTAAAACAACAAACCTAAAGGTGGCCTAATACTTTTGCACAGTATTGTAATTTTCATTTGTGTAATGCAATTTGTGTGGATTCATATAAAAATTATAACAGATAATTACCAACGCAGACACAGGGAGGCCGTGCAGGCCGCTCCACCCTGGGATTGAACCTGGGACCTTCCTGCTGTGAGGCAGCAGTGCTACCCACCGAGCCACCGTGCTGGTGCCAACTAGATTTGCCCAAATAAAAAAGAAAGAAAACAATAAATGGACTAAAAGATAAAGAGAAAGCATTAGAAGTTAAGAAGATTTAAGTTACAGAAATTGTCAAGTCCCGAGATCTAAGATAAAAGTACAGTAAGAGTACTCGTTAAATCTGGGAACGATTC
Organism: Parotocinclus maculicauda; assembly: GCA_034780255.1. Taxonomy (NCBI): domain Eukaryota; kingdom Metazoa; phylum Chordata; class Actinopteri; order Siluriformes; family Loricariidae; genus Parotocinclus; species Parotocinclus maculicauda. The sequence continues at coordinate 7,889 of JAUZSU010035324.1, forward strand.
AGTTACAGTTACCAGAAGAAATGTTAAGGTTGCTCTTTCTTTGATGATTTTCTTTTCATAGTATTTCACTGATACCATGCTAGACATGAAACTAGGTGTGGTGACTCCATCAGAATGGCACACAGAGCACACCATCTGCCTTACAAACTCCCATTAACAGCAAAGCAATACTGTTGATTTATTTATAGATGTCTGGGATCATAGCCATAGAGAGCATGGTGTAGTATGGACACACACGGTCAATCGTTTATGGTTCTTGATTAGATTCTGATTGGTTTGCATTATCCTGCATCAGACAATGAACAACCTTCATGAAAATGACTAACCCTGACTATACATTCTGCCATGCATCGCTAGTCATAATGGGTTACCATCACATTGCCAGCACATACAGATGAGCTAGCGGACTTTTTGTCAGTGGAGTGACTAAATTTCAGAAGAAAAAGCCAGCAGAAAAAGGTTCTTCTGCACAATTATTCATCAGACTGTCTGAATATATTTTATAGCTTAACGTGTCCAATAGATGGGTCTCTGTAACACAATGCAGTGGCAGATTGAGTGTTAAACTCAATAAATTGTTTAAATGATTCTTTAATGCTTTTGGAAAAAGTCTAAAGATGGTAGCTCACTTACTAATAACAGTCACAATAACATCAGAACAACAGAAAAGAACAGGAAAATGCTTCCTCATGCATCCATTTACTCCACATTACTGAGTGTGTTTAAAGGCACTTCATTTATGCAATTATTTGATCAATCTGATTAATCAAGCAGCCATGTAAGCAGCATCGTCTGATTTCTTAGATCAGAATAAGGCCCAGAAATCCAATTAAGAAATCTGATAAAGAGGGCTGGATTTGTCTCAGTAATCAGATTTCTCAGCAAATATATACCCTTTCTCTGTTGTTTTCTTAGTCTGCGTATGCAAGCAAACGTAACCAGAAAGACTGCAGATCTGCAACGGAAGCGGTCAGCAGAATCAAACAGTTGCCAGGTGCTGGCAACCCTCGAATTAAACGCGGCACTCACGAAATGGCCAATAATCACATCTGGGGAGAATCTGAAATGCAGTTTAGACTCGAAGAAATTAAGAGCTCTTGTAATAAGTTTTTTTTTTTTTTTTACATTTATCTTACAGCATTTTGTGAGATTGTCTGGTTGCAAAGTAGAATTTTGATTATTGTCACGTAAACCCAGTGTTTTAGCAGTTTTATCTGATTACCAAAATGCATGTACACTTATTGATCAGATTGCTGACTAAATCTGATTTTCTACAGGTTACAGATTATTCAAACACGACGCCATTATTAAAGGAGAGGCCGTCAGATTAATGATTTTGATTTAGACAAAGCTGACCAGTGAATGGAATGATAACCAGAACACCATGAATCATATTGAACACTAAATTGGGCTGCTGCAAGACAATTTTACATTAAACAAATAAAATGGGTCTGACTTATAAGGCAGGCTGTTACTAAAACATTTAAAAATTTTGGGTGTAAATGAAAGTCTAAGATTCCGTTAATAATTCTGTTCCTAGATCAGAGATTTAAAAATGGAAAATGAATCTACGAGTGTTAATACGGCACAGATGTAAAGGGAGCGTTATACAGCATCAGCAGCTTCTTTGGGTTAAGCACTAGATTTAAAAGGTCCACGAACAAATCTCCAATTAGCCAGGGGATGATGTTTAATAAAAGACAAAACTCATGTGGAGAGTTTAAAACTTGAAAACAACGTCTTAAAGAAAATAAGAAAGAAGGATCTGATGGAAGCAATGAAGCTACTGATGCTGTGTTACTCAGCCGTAACATTTCTGACTGATCCATAAAAACAATGTAGCAGAAGATTCAGCTCATTGTCACGGATGGGACTCAAACTAAATCTTCAGTTAAGCTGTGAATCCTCCAAGAGCCCAGGATGTTTGATTTATTATACAAACTTTATTTCCCTGCCTTTCCAGATTCATCCAAATCCTAGTCAGGCTGCTTATCAGCTTCAAATCTAATAAAATCAGTATAATTCATGTCTGCTTTTTATTTGTATAATTATAACGTCACCGCTATACTATGGCTGGCGTTGTTGCTAAGTTACATGTACATGTGATGGAGTACTAGAGTATATTTCTAGAACATCTCCTAGAACATCTCTCGGCCAAGCAGAGTGCAGAGTCAAAAATAAATATTTTTATATAGTCGTTTTATGGTATTTACTGCAGAACATACAATAGATGAAGTACAGTCGATTCTGGTTAATGGGACCACATCGGGACGCGATCGTTTTGGTCCTAATAACCGGCTGGTCAGATTAAGCAAACATGCCCTATGTTACAAGACGGGACGTGCTATGTAACATATTAAATGTTTATTAAACTTTTATTGTACGATTT
>JAUZSU010035335.1:0-10277 GCA_034780255.1 Parotocinclus maculicauda
GCACGTCCCGTCTTGTAACATAGGGCATGTTCATTTAATCAGACCAGCCGGTTATTAGGACCAAAACGATCGCGTCCTGATGTGGTCCCATTAACCGGAATCGACTGCATAGGCATGAAAGCAGGTAATAAAAATATGATTAACGTGTGAAGTTTGGACCTAGATCGTAACAGATTTTTTTTCCTGATATCACATTTCATAGGCCGTTACCTTGCTTGATTATTTATTTGTGTTTGCTTGTTTAGGGAGCTAATATTACACCCTAGTCATCTTTTATTCTTTTCATATAAATGTCATAACTCTTGCGTATCCCTGATTGTGTTTGGTCAGCCTTGGCACTCGCTGTCTGAACCTCCTGGGTTTCCAGCAGTTTATGGGAGATAGTGAGATGACCTCAGACCTGACCGATGAGGGCAGGGAGTTACTCCGCAGAGGCGAGTTCTCTTCCTTTAATTATGGATTATAAATGCTTTATTTTTAGTGCAGCAGTGTCTGATGTTTTTTTTTTCTGGATTTAATTGTCTGTGGTGTAGAGAGAAGAAAAAGGCAGAGGACAGAGGACGGGGAGAACAGAAGAAGGGTGAGTGCCTTGTACTGTTAATTACATTTTCTTTTAGCTACAGTTATTTGATTTGCACAGTTGCAAGAACAAAGTTTGTGAACCTTAAGCTTCTCTTATTATATTGCTCACAAAGATTAGGGCATACTTCAAAATGAAATATCCCATAATGATATATTCCCTTATTTTGTGAGCAATGTATTATAGCCATATTAAATGTTTCTTAAATGATGATAATAATAGACAGTAAATTAATAATAACTTAAGAACTGGGCCTTTTCTGTCTTGTCAGAAATCTTCTCTCTCTGTTTGTGATACGTCTGTGTAAGATTCTCCCCTTGGCCAGTTCTGTGTTTGTGACCTTAGGTTTGAGAAAGGCATTATGTAACTAAAACTGATTATGATAATAATGTATGGAATTTCTTTCTTTCTTTCTTTTTCTTTTTGTTTCTGTCTCACAGGAATGGAGAGAGCGTTACGGGCACCAGAGAGATCCTGAATCAGCAACAAGAAACAGAGGCTCCATGTCAGAAATGAAGGAAACCAATTACGGTGACACGCTGGGTTCCAATTCAAACAGACGTGAGTTTCATGAAACGTGTGATTTGGTGTGCTGATATGCACATGCTGGATATAAATCCATTTATTATTTTCATTCTTACTGTTCTTTAGAGGCCAAATACTCTCGAAGCAGTGGTATTCGCTCTGAGAGAGATCGCATCGAACTCCTGCAGGATGCTGAACCACTGGACTTTAATGCAGACTCTGTCACTGATGACCCACTGGAGGCAAACAGGTAGGCAGTCGGTGTTTTATTATGAACACACTATGGATATATTTTATATTTACAGTACTGATGTATACATGGCTAAATATAAGCAGTGCTAGTGAGTTTTAGTCACAGCTCCACCTCACTGAGCCTTGGTTTTTGGGCAAAATCCTTAATTTTTTAATTCTAAGATTGCAGGACAAATCAAATGTGTTTTTGTAATCTGACTTATGGGTAGTGTCAACACTGCAAACTACAAGAGACCAAATCTGATGTCTGTTTGAACTGTAGTTACTTTCACTGGTGTCCAGTTTGGTTGTGATGGTAATCAGTGATGACTGGTGTATTTTAAAACCAGTTTCTACACTTACTGTTAATTTGATCACTTCCTCTTACCATTTTAGAAGCACCCTGTAGTTCTACAATTACAGACTAATTACAGACTAATAGCCAGGACTCCCACAGATCAATCTGGTTATTTGGTTAGTGAATCATTCTCAGCACTACCGTGGTACTGAAGTAGTAGTAGTAGTAGTGGTGGTGGTGGTGGTGTTAGTATGTGTTGTACTGAGTGGATGAGACATGATCCAGTCTGGACCATTAAGTCCACCACCCAAAACTATCTAGGCAATATCGCCATGTGACTCACAGGTGATTAACCCAAAATGTGCAGCAATATGAGAGTTAGATGAGCTACTTTCTCTGACTTTACAGCTACAGAGTTAAACAACAAGGTAGTTGTGTGTAATAGACCTTTATTGTGCACAGTGTTTAAAACCTTTCTGATCCACAAGTGCAACACACACTGACACATCCGCCATGTCAGTGTCACTGCAGTGACCCAAATACTACCTGATCTGGACTGCTCCTCTAGGGGTCCTGACCATTGTGTAATAGGCTGCTAACAAAATATGCAGAAGACTTACCGAATCCAACTGCAGGTGAGTCAAAAGTCACAGGACACATCGCGTGCTGCGTCGTGGACTTTTCACAAAGGCTGCAAAAACCATTGTTGATGTTTCTTGGTCGGTAGCGGTTCTTCACACGACCTCTATGTGGCTTGTCTTCCACAGCCCTGGTTTCTCTGAATTTGGCTATGGGCGATGCAACAGTGCTGTTTGAATTTTGCTGATCTTTCTGGGTGTCAGTGTCAGTTACCTGTGACGAAAAACAAAAGTTTTGAACTTTTGACGATAAGAGATGTTATTAACCTGATTGCAGAAATCGATTTCGGAGGCAATTCTGATCTTCTTTGATATGCTACATGACCACCTTTCCATTGGAAAAAACTTGATTTTTAGATTCTCAACCTTGATCCAATATTTTGGCTTTCAAGAAGGCAGCCATGTTCAGGACATGGCCTAAAAGATTCTCCCATTACTTGCTGGGGTATTCAAATGTCATTTTCTGTTTTGTTTCTGACATAATAGGGTGTTTTTGACTCTTCCTGTACATTGTGTATGTATTGAAAACAGTAGTTTTTTGCACATATTATTGTACATATAGCATCATAAATATTGAGACTGACTGAAAAGTAAATTTCATATTTGTCATAAATGACGATCCAGAAGATATAGGAGCATTAGCACACAGGCAGACACGTCGATGTGTGTGCCGAGAAAAGGAATAATCCTCGATTTAAATTCTCGTCTGTGTAATCAGTAGAAATTGAACCCGACTCTAATCGTTTCTGTATCTTTGTCTCTCTTCTCTGCAGGCATGTAGGAGGGAGGTATCTGTCCATGTCGTCATCACAGAGCAGAATCTTTGACGATGTGTAAATTGTGGGAGATGAGCTGAAAGTGAAAGAAGCTCAGCATGTTCCTGCATAAGGACAGATTTCTGGACAGACCTGCTCCTCATGAATGTAAAATATTAGTCTGCTCGGAACTTTTGCACTTACATGTTGATCCTTGAACTGGAAAAATAGATTCGCTTTCTTTAAGTGAACCAATCACACATACTTTTACCATAATAACACAAACCTGCTGTTTAAATGCAGCAGTTCAGCTTTCCTCGTCATTATTAGTCGTTTTATTGCTTAGTATCAGCTCAGGTTTGGAAACGAGATCCAGTCAGCATTGGTTTGAACTTCACATGCAGGATTGCAGACGGTAGCTTCGCATTGGATTTTTGCATCATTATCCTTGATTGTGGAATAGAAAAACAAGCTCTGATGTGACTGCAGATGGAATATGCTGGTTCATTAACGAGCCTAGTTATTAGCTGGGGACAATCCACAACATAAAAGACTATAAGATGTCCAGTGAGAGTGCAAATCAAAGCTGCAGTATGTTATCTTTGGGGATCAAAGTCCTTGCGTTGTTCATTTAGTGGCAGAAATAAAATTTAAACATGGTGTTCCTGCAGTAAAATCACCATGGAAACCTTCAGATATCAAATCAAAGCCAGGTAGTTATTGAGACCGGTTTGGTGCAATATTCTCAGATTTTTTTAAATGTAAATTTTTCTAACAACAACCTGTAAAGGAAGTATGGCTGGATTGGGGGTTTATGCCCCGATGCTCCAACGCTGTAATGGTCCAGTTCAGTCCAGTCCAGGGTTTGCTCACACCCACACCTGTGTTCTCCAGGGATAGGCACCACAACAGGTTAACTGTGACTAAAAAAACTGTAATACAAAGGAAAATTATATATATACTTTTTCTGTGCGTTATCACATTACTGTTCTGCCTATTTATAAACATGTCTAAATTAAACATACGTTTTTTTGGTTGCACAGGCAATTACCTGTCAGCCAAAATATCATATTTATGATGTGATTACGACTTATGATTGCTTGCTATTATGAATTCTCTAATTCCTCAGGTTACATACTGTAGCCTTAAATACACATACGGTCATTCATATTTGAACTTTATTTTGAAAGAGACCACCGTGAACTGCATTTTCAAGACAGAAAAAAATAATGAAACCCAGTGATTTATAAATGCAAATGGTTAACTACTGTTTCAAAATAACAGGGTCAAAATGTACACTACATGGCTGACTATAGTTGACGGATTTCCTTGTTTGCTAGTTGGTTATCAAGACAAATAGATAATTAGCTTAGAATTTGGTTAAGTTAAACTTTAAAATAGCTACAGTTACATTAGTTACATCATTTATTTACATTGTTTGTCTTATGAAGGGCAAGTGTACAGCATCTGAAAATCTACTCAGTGTTACTCCATCCTCCGTTTTTCCACATCTGCATAATCGTGCTATAGGAATGCACACTATCAGTCCTCTCACTTGGATTTCTAAAATTGGATCGGCCTCCTTTTCCTTTAGGGCAGCTCTTGTTTAGTTATTCAGTTACTCTATAAACACTGCGACCTTCACCAGGAGCAGCAGATAGAAACAGAGAGCTTACTGTGTTAAGCTAAACTGTACAGTCAGTGAGACTGTTCCTATTAAAACCGAGAAAAGTTTTATCTTGATCTTAAGTGAATGTGTGGTGCAACCAAGAACAGGAAGTGTTCTGTAAGCTCATTTCTGTCCACAGCTGACAGTGAGATTTTACTGCATCATTTTAAAACACATTCCTTTCGACTAGGAAAAGAAGAATTGGAAATATTTACTTGAAACTCACTTATATTGGAAACTTTATTACAGTTATTTATTTAATAAACATAAAAATAAAGTCTGAAGTTACATTTAAAATGAGAGAATATCCTCTGAAATGGGTTATTAGTTCTATCCAGCTATCTAACTCTTAAATGTTTATTTGTGAAAGGTTTTGTGGTATCCATGCCTGGTCCATGGTTTTAGATGTTACTTTGTGTTGATTCATGCATTTATCTTTATATATAGAAAGTACATTTTGATAAAATAAGTGTATTTGTAGATGGATAAAGCTGGACTTAAAGCTAATTTGTTTATGGGTGAATCTTCAAATAGTTGAACTTTTACTTCTCCCAGTTCTTGTTAGAAATACATACATAAAACAGATAACTTTTGATCAGAACTATTTAACTTAATATAAAAAATAAAAAGATTACTAAGTTAGATCTTTAGAAAAAGCCCCCAATTGAGGAATCACTCAAATACACTGCTCACGAAAATAAAAGGATATTTTATTATGGGAGATTTCATTTCGAAGTTTCCCCTAATTTTAATGAGCAGTATACATTTGTATGCACATGCATCTGATTTATTCTCATTAGGCCAGACTTTTTAAATTGCTTGTTCCTCGGATGTCCCTACTTAAGAATCTACTGAGGAGGGAGGAAAAAAAATGAAAATAAATCTTTATTTTTTCAGCACTTTTCAATTTCTTGAGGACCATGTGGAATCAATACAAGGATTAAAAATAAAATGTATTTAACCTACAATTAAATTAAAGTGAATCTGGAAAAAAAATTAAATGAGCAGAAGCAAACCGTTGGCTCTCAGAAAAAGCTAAAAAAAAATAATTTTAATTTTTTTTTTTATTTCAACCATTGGTGCTGCGGCGGATCCGAGAAATACCAAAAAAAAAAAAAAAAAAAGTCTGGCATTAGGTAACGAGTGCAATGAGACTTTATAGATATTTATGGCATGCAGGTGGTTGGAGTTTTTCGGCAGAGTGGAACTCCACTTTAGCAGAAAGGAGAACCAATCAGACTAATAACTGTTTTCATTCTATAAGGTGTGAATCCTAGCCGTGTTTCTAGGTCAGTGTACGTCTGTCTCTGTTTTCTTTTTTTTTACTTACTGTTTGACATACTGTATGAAATTGTTTGTCTTTATTATATATTTAAACTGGGTTTCAGGACGGCGATAAGTGACCTTATTTTATGTTACATGCCATTACACAATTAACCTCCATCTCTAATGCTAAAATGAAACATGGCATTCTGTTTTTAGGAATAGAAATACCAGACTGTACTGTATGTGTTACATTTAATACTGTTACTTTCTCACAGAATGACCCTTTGCACCAGTTGGTTTCCTTAGGCAATACATCGCTAGGTTATGACTTTAGAATGGGATTGTAAGAATTGTTGGACAGTACCATTGACCTTATTGCTGTCATTAAAGAGGATATACTGTAAAGTTCTAAAAATATGACAAATATTATCTTGTTTGGGTGTTCCTCTCCCCGCTATGTGAATGTAGGCCTAACATTGTTGTTGCATCCGCTTTTAAAGAGCTTACGATCTCTATTCTGTGCAGCAAACACTAAATGTTTCAAAAGTATCTGGACATGCATATACCTCAGTCACATCTGCTGTAAATAGTCTCTGTCACTGATGAATCTATGTAGGATCCAGAACAGGGTTTTATAAAATCTATGTAAATACTTTTCCTAAGAAATTACAAAGCATTCAGTGCTGTTACTCATTTGATTTGTCCAGCATGTTTTGCCTTATCTACTTAAACCTCGTTACTTGTGAGCGAACACCACCAACATTACAGTCAGCTGCAGAATTATTGGCAACCAAATGGTAAAGATGGGGGTACAAGGTACAAAGAAATGTTTGGGGTTAATTGAGAGCGTTTTGTTTACTAGTCTGACGTTCTTTATGGTCTCCAGAAGTGTTTTTGTTACATATTGTTTTTGGTTGTTCCACAGCCTGACCAGGCACTATTCAGAAACAAATGTCTAACGAACACCAGTCTGATTTTTCACTACTGGTGCAATGGGGACAGGCATGACCTATGGGCCTCCATCCTCAGGGTTGGGGTTGGCATGAAATAGATAGTCATATCGAAATTGGGCAGAAAAAGGAAGAAAACCCTGATTAAATGCTCTTTATTGTTTTTACTATACATCTTGACACCCTGTGGCTGCTGGTATGAACCCACAACTGAAAACAGCGATTCCTTTCATGCTATTGGGGAAAACCCTAGGGAGTGGTGGTTGAGTGGTAAATATGAAGGCCTTTCAATCCGTGTAATAATTTGTGTCGGTTCTTATTCCTTGGTTGCTTGGACTGTATTCTCTCTTTAATGAAAATCTTTATAGATTAAAATCAACTGAATACATTTTTCATAACCATGTGGAACTGATTATCTGGTACTTACACGTACAGTAAATTGAACTTTGGTTAAAATGTTGGGGTTTTTTTTACTCTCGTTATGTTTCTTTATATTTATGAAGGTAGTCATTTACTTCGTACATGATGTAAACCATAAAAATGTCGATTTGATTTAATGTGACGTTAATGAAGACTTTCTGTTGTTGGATTGTTGTGATTTGTATAGTGTTGGACACAGTGTTTTAATAGTAGTAATGTTACACAGCAGTGAAATGAGTGTTAATTTGTCACTACAGAGCTGTAAATCATAATATAATAATCAGATTGTCTATTAAATGGGATGAAATAATTGTTATAACTGTTGTGTTTTAAGCCTGTATGTTTTGTGTAGTACATGTTATAGTTTAGTTAGCAGTTGTGATTGGGAAGTAAACTGATACATTTGCTTGCATTTCAGTGTACATTATATGGACAGAAGAATTGGGAGCCCTACATACTGTATAACACCTACAGGAGCATCCCATTTAAAATCCATAGGCATTCATGTGGAATTGGCTCCCCCTTTGCAGCTCAAACAGCTTCCACTCTTCTGTACTTTAAAATGCTGTAGTGTCTGCTGTTTTTTTTTTTGCCCATTCATCCAGAAGAGCACTAAGGTAAGGCCTGACTTATAATCTCTGTTCTAGTTCATTCTAAAGATCTACGTGTCAAATTCCTCCTCACCGTTCTCACCCAACTATGCCTTTAAGGACCTTGCTTTGAGCACTGGGACACAGTCACTTCCCCCAAATGCTCCCTCAAAGTTAGAAGCATACAAGTGTCCAAAACGTCTTGGTATGCTGAACCATTAAGATTTCCCCTTCACTGGAACCAAATGGCCAAACCCTGAACAATAACCCAAATGCCACCTCCACCAATTGTTTCCTTTCTGTGCTGATGTTAATTCCACAGGGAGGTATGGAACTCTGAATTTGTTGAGTCAGCAGAATTGGGAGTCTTTCATGCACTATGTGCCTCAGCGCTTGCCCACCCCATTCTTGCTCTGCCACTTGGTGTTCCTTAAACCCGTTCACATTTCAATAATACTACTCACAGTTGCTTGTGGAACATCTAGGAGGGAAGAAATGTCATGAATGGACTTGCTGCAATGGTGGCATCTTCACAATTACATAAACAGTTGTAAAGGCAGACTGCAGGGCTAGGTTCTTGATTGTATACACCTATGGCAATTTGACGAAGTGAAAGACTTGAATTCAATGAATAGGTGTGTCCCAATACTTTTGTCCATATAGTGTAACTGGCAACACAACAATAGCAATTATCTTTAAGAATACAGCTGAGAAAGATCTGTGCGTTAGATCTCAAACAATACTGATTCACACGAGAGGCCACATTATTGGAGACACCTGCCCTTTATTAGATATTAGATAATTAGATATTATTAGATGAAGGAAATAACTGAGGGATCTGAGTGACCTTAAACAAGCTATGATCATCAGAGCTAGATTAGCCATAGACAGTTTTCTGTGACGTTGTTGAGAGTATAACCAGAATATACAGAGAATAGCATGATCATAGCACAACATCGAGCAAAAGGGCAAAAATAGGTCCGTATTCCTGCATATATTTCAACACCTACTTAAATCAATGTCCTGATGAAATGTTGTGAATCTGAAGGACAAAAGTAGGTCCAGTAGAGTACTGGGCTGTCTTTAATATAGTGGCCATTTGGTGTGAGTACCATATTTCCTTTATAAGCTTTAAATAACCTATTAATACATGACCAGATGTATTTGGGTCCAGATACACTTAGTTCAGTTTATTAGTCATTTTAAATGGTGGAACAAATGGAGATGGAGGAGCTTTTGTTTGCTTTAACAAATTCGGTTTCTCATATTGGGTTTAATTGACTTATGAACTTTTAATATGGGATATTTTCAAAGTTGAAATGTGTATCTAAATAAGTTAAAACATTTAGTAGTAGTACTACTGAGGTAAACTACTTTTCAGTTAGTATTAGACTTCGTCCCCGCAGTGAGCAGAATGGTACAGTCCAGAAGGGCTGAGCGTCTCGTCACTATGGCAACAGTGGGACGCAATAACAAGGATAGGTAAGTGACATCTTACTCACCATCTAGCAGCTGAATTAATCCTAAATCTCTATTTGGTCATGTTATATATCAATTTAATGACCTGTTAATAATCATTGTTACTGTGTCTTAATCATTGTGTAACAATTAAAAGAACACTGTTGTTTAAACAAACTCTGCACTCATGGTCTGGGTTGCCAGATTGGTGTGACAGTAGTGATACAGGAAACGGTAACTAATTACTTTCTCATGGTCTTTATAACGAGTGCAAACTTTAAATAAAGTTTAAGTTAAAGTTAACGTTATATATTTGATATGTGTACAGATGCTATATATAAATACCTGACTTTAGGGATTTGTCCCAACCTGGCAACATGGGCATGTATCGCTGTGTTGGACTTGTGTGTAAACGAAGATGATCTAATCGACCTCTAAAATTACTTTCTGCTTTTTATTATTATTTTTATTAAACCCTATTGGTGACAATTTCTAATTAAAATTAAGGTGTGATCACTTCCTAAAGTGTGATAACATGGCAGTTCATAAAGAAAGATCTCGTTCCCACACGTTAGTAAGTCGTGACCACGCCTTAGGTTTATTAAGAAGTGATGTCACCAGTAGATCTCCGTAATTATTGAAGTAAATTTGAGCTCAAATTAAATAGGTGGAATAATAAGTATTAAAAGTTATAGATTAAGTACTTTTTAAAAACATTTCCTTGTTTTACACTCATTGTCCATGTTATCATCAAGTGACCATCACAGATCAGGTACTGTTTGAGTGGTAATAGTTCCTGCTCTGTAGTGGTCCGGTAGGGGTCCTGACCATTATTATTAATTTAGGTGTTGATTAATTTGGAATTACAGTCGATTCCGGTTAATGGGACCAGCCGCT
>JAUZSU010035346.1:0-10277 GCA_034780255.1 Parotocinclus maculicauda
TTTATAATATAACACGCACTAACGTTTGCCAAACTCTTAAACACTTGTTAGCTAACAATTTACGTTTTGGAAACACTGAAATAACCCTATACATTCAATTCCTCGTGGGCTCAGTTACCATTCATTTTGCAAGCTGTCTCAAATTGCATACTACTCTACTAGATAGTGTGCCTAAACAGTATCCGGTCGACACTTTGTTGACACGCTTTTTAGTATGATCTTTAAGATTTGGGACGAAGCCACGCGTTCAGTAGCTCGATCTCAACAACTCTATGGGCAATATAATGTGCACTATATAAATAGCGTAATGCCGTTAGGGTATACCCTACATAGTACACCTATATAGGCAGTATTTGAATTTAAAACCGAGACGCGGCCCACTTTTGTCCCATTCATGCGCAGCAGAGGAAATCTATAAAAGGACTGGGTGAAACCCGAGGACATGAATAAAATGTGTTTTAAAGTAAAATATTATGTATCATATTTATATAATGTAAATATTTTTTTTTAAATATTGGATATGGGGTAACATAACTAAAAAGTTTTAATCGTTATATCTCATGGCAGCTTACAAATACTAGCGTTCTAGGTAGTTTTTGGTACTGTTTTCAATTATACTGCTCACAAATATTAGGAAATACTTAAAAATGGAATATCCTATAATTAAATATCCCCAAATTTTGTTAGCAGTGTATAATACTTTAATTTGTTTGTTAAATAACTTAATTTGTTTGTTTTGGTATGTTTAATTATTATTATTATTATTATTATTATTATTATTATTCCCACGGTGGGACGGCTCATTACACATAAATACCGTGAGTTATTGCACTACATAGCACACCTATGTATGAAGTAAGTCGAGATTTGGAATTTAACCCAAGATTCAACCGCTTTTATTCTACGCATTCTACACTTTTATTCTAACCTTTTCAAAATGTTTTAACCTTATCACTATCACGCTATCTTACTCTGTTTTAAGCAGTAAAATGCTCACAAATGATCAACTGATCTCGAACAATACTGCGCTATTAAACTCTGCATAGGCTTTTATTTGTGTCACTGTCGGATTCTGTAACTTCCTGTCTTATCCGATATGGCACCTCAGCCCCTATTCCCTACATACTTCAATGTGTATTGCAGTTGTTCCCCATTCCTTTTGCTGCTTTGTTTATAGACTGACGTAGACTGACGTTGCGTTGTATGATTTAAAGAGTGCTGGATTGTTATAAAATCCCTCCTGAAGTAACGCAAAAATGGTTATAATTACTATGTAGTGCACTATGTAGGGAATTGGGCGTGGTTTGAGACATGCTCGGAGTGCTTTCAGTTGAATATGGCATGCGTTTGGTTAGTGCGTGTTAGTAAACAGTTAAGTTTAGTCACTGTGTGATTGTTATTATTTGCTTTTTGCTTAGTATTTGGGGCGTTATATGCTTACGATAAAGTACACGTAATCACGATATAGTATTTAAATATATTGCGATTGTGTGATATTGAACTCGTTTGTTCTTGCACGGAGTGAGTGATTATTTGATCTGGACTATAATCGGTCAGTTGCTTTACATAATGTCCTCTGGTAACGTGGAGGCAAAAGTCCTGCAGTACGAGACCTTCATTAACGACGTGCTGAAACGGGATCTACAGTAAGTAAACATCAGTGGTAGCAGGTATTTATCAGTTGTATCTTAGGTTTGCATGTTTTTTGAGTTTCTGCTTTCAAACAGGATTACGTTTATTACAGTCTCAGTTGTCACCTTATTAGGGTGCACTTCTTTTGTACATTTACACACTACTGTTTCTTTTTCCTGTGTTCAACCCCAAATCAGAAGAAGCTGGGATAGTATGGTTAATTAACACCAGTTCCTGTGTTTCAGGTCATCAACACATTCCAAAAAAAAGTTGAGACAGGGCAATTTAGGGCTAATGGTGAGGTAAAACTAAACTAAATATTGACATGATTTCAAACAGCTGATGTCAACATATGTTTGTAATCAAGATGCAGAATTGTCAGGCACTACAATATGAAGTTAAGTTCATAAATTAAAACTTTACTATTGAAAAATGGAGCCTTGCATTCTCTGAAGTTCTCTGGACTCAGACCAGTGTTCAGACCAATCACCATTCCAGATATTTTGGGAAGAAATAGATGCCCAATGATCTGGATTAAAGACTTAGCAACAAGACCAAAAGCCAGGAATGATCATGGTATGAGGCTGTCAGTTTCCCTGACAAAGTTCATTTCATTTTGTAGTTTATTACACCTTTTTTATGTGTTGCAGAGCTGAAATGCTGAAATTAATGTTTATTAACAAATAATATGAAGCAGACCAGACAAAATATGAAAATGAAATGTCTTAGGTTGATACTGGCTGCTGAGCATTTCCCTGCTATCAAATCTCTTTCTTTTTTGAGGTGGTAAAATGTGATGATCTCTTTTTTTCAGGAAGGTTTTAGAGCAAAGAGATGGTGTGTATGAACAAATTTCACAATACCTTCAACTAAAGAATACAATAAAAAGTATTCAGGTAACGACTTGCACCCAATTTCTCTCTCTCTCTCTCTCTCTCTCTTGCTCTCTCTCTCTCTCTCTCTCTCTCTCTCTCTCTCCCACACTTCTTGAAACCAGATATGGCTTCCTTATACCTGTTTGAGCCTTTGATTCTTACCTGCAGGTCTCAAATACCTTTTGGGAGGACAGATTCTTACCTGCAGGTCTCAAATACCTTTTGGGAGGACAGTGGAGCACTCTGCACCTTCTAACAGTAAAATGATTGTGGTGGCCTGTAACTGTATAAGCCATCAATGGCTGTCACACTGAATGCTCAAGGGAGGTTGTGCTAAAGGATGAAAAGTGACTAAGAACAGCATGGCAGTCAGTAGCAGTACATTTTCTAATGGCCCTATTTAGTGTCTCCATTTGAACCTGGGGTGAAGTTGTGCACTATGTGTGGCAAGGTAACTGGAAGCGTTTAGCATATTGTAATCACATTTTTTGTGCTCCCCACAATAGGGCTCTTATGGTACACCATTGTTATTAAATAGAATCACAATAAGTACAAAAGACTTATAGGAAGTTATATCACAAAAACTTTATTTCCTAATACATAAAATATATTTTATAAATTATATCCACTCACAGCGACTTTACTCTGTTCTCTAATGGCCATCACTTATCACTCACAGAATGACAGGATCAATCTTAGCACTGCAGTGACACTCATGGGTGGTGTATTATTGTGACATAGCAGTGTTGCTGGAGTATACACCTCAGTGTCAGTGCTGGACTGTAAACAGCGCACTTACCAAAAATGTCCAGCCACCAGCATCCTGTAGGCAGCATGTGAGCGCTAATGAAGGATTAGATGATGACTAACACAAACTGTGCAGCAACAGATGATCTACTGTCTCTAACTTTACATTTACAAGGTGGAGAAATAATGTAGACTGCACATTGTTTAAAATTCCAGTAGCACTGCTGTGTCTGATCCACTCATAATATCTCAACACACACTAACACACCACCACTTCTGCGTCAGTGCAGTGCTGCGAATGATCCACCGCCCAAATAGGACCAGATCTGTGGTGATCCTGTGGGCTTCCTCATTATTAGAAAACAGAGTAAAGAGAAATAACAGAGTATATAGAGAAACAGATGGCCTACTGCAGGGGTGTCCAAACTCTTTTCAAAGGGGTCCAGATTGGACCATATCAAAATACCTGAGGGTTTTAAAAAAAATATTTAAACACTGTATTTACAATATAAAAAACACAGCTGCCCAGAATAATTCACATTTAACTACTGAATTTCATTCAGCATCATATGTGCAGCAGAATATCCAAAGAGTCATTTCCTTTACAAAAATTATGCATAGTACATCTTTAAAATACAACCCCAGAAAATGGGGTTATGCCATTTGAGATATGCCATGTTTTGTCTTGTCAACATCATTTTATTTCTTACTAAACATCGATTCCTGCATTGAAGGCCTGCAAAACATTTGTTAAAAAGTTTGGACTGTAAACCATTTCCCATTTTGTAATGATGCCATTCCTTTTCACCACACGTAAAAGACACAGAAAATAGCTAGCGATTTAGTGTTCATGTTTTATTTTGTCCCATTCTTTCTGCAAACCCACGCCTTTTGTAATGTGTACAGAATGTGGTGTTGCATTGTCTTTTGTATTGGCGGGACATTCTTAAGAGTGATGCTGCAGGTCAATTGAAATTTGTCCCTAGGTCAGCACTTATACAGTCCTGTACTAAAGACTGTAGAAGACTAATTGTATAACTACAGAGGGCATCTAGATGGGAAACTGATCAAATGGGCGCATAGTAAAAGCAAGAAGGTTTCCCTAATAATTATGCTATTTAGCGCAATCATACTTGTAATTAACTTTAAAACAAAGTGCCAAAGTGGACTAAAATCACCAAATATTGATTTGTACAATTATTCCATTGCTAATTTTCCATACAGCTACTCCAGACACCTACATCAGTGCCTGGTGGATCTCTGGGTGATGGACACTGGAGGAGGGACATGCTGTCACTGCCCTGTCGACAGTGACGGAGAGGCTGTCACTGACTCATTTGAAACTCAATGTCACCTAATTTCCCTTTAATATAAGGCCATTGACACAGGGGACGGAGATCCCAGCAGGGGCCGCTGCATTTGAAAGGTGCATGTTGATAGTGTAAAAGATGGATGGCACAGGAGTGTTTTGCTGCGAGCTTTATTGTTCTGCTGACTCCTTTTGAAAACATTGTGGTGACATTTATATGGACCCTCTCTGGGCTTTTACTTGGATATTCCCTTTGTCTTAGCCTTGCTTTCTGAACGTCCTTACATGCACAGACCACATAGGCAGTTATCAAACTGCCCAGTGTAATATCGATTACACAACTGTAGCAGCAGTTTTGTAAATTCAGTCACCACTTAATTTATACGGTTACAATAGGCAACTTCTAACCAAATCCAAATGGAACGTTGTTATTGGGCACACTTTCAGCTTTGTGTTGTTTTATTAAGCCATGCCTCTTCCATTTTATATTAAAACCATTTATAGTTTTTCTTGATTGCTTGCATATTTCTGGAAACGGCATCTATGCTACGAAATGTGTAAACCTGCTTCACGAAACAACATGCACATTTTGCTAATGCAATATGAGCAAAACGGCTTGCCTCGAAACTATAAACTTTCCGTAAATATGAAATAGTCACATAAAAATGCCAAGCACACTTAATCGACAAAACCTCAAAGCAGATCATTAAGCGGCATCAAAATATATAAATGTACAAATTCATCTAGTAACACATAAGGTACCATAAGAGCATAAAGAACTATACAGTACTGTCCAAAAGTATTAGGCCACCATTAGATTTGTTCTTTTAGTACAGTAATAATTACCAGATAATAATGTCTCAGAGTCTTTATTTAGATACAAACAAATTACCAGAATTATGTACACAAAGTTAAAAAACAAAGACCAAAATGGCATCTTCAGGCAAAAGTCTGTATTTACCCTTCCAAAAACCATTACTGATCAAACTGATCAGGTCATACTGAATACTTCCCATTGTAGCCTTTAAAAGCACTGGGTTTTTTTTTTTTCAGATTTTATTAAAATGTCTTATTTCATTTCTTTTTTTATTTATAAGTTTTTTTAAATAGTCATTATACTACTACTAAAACTGCAAATCTAATGGTGGTCTAAGACTTTTGCTCATTATTGTAAATTATGTAAACTGCCAGACTGAGATTGTATAACGGTGCAGTAGGACCAAGTTCATGCTGGTGTTGCTAAGCTACAGGCAACCAGGTTCTGTTAACTGTCTGTGTGGAGTTTGGCATGTTCGGTAGTATCCGTGGGGGTGTCTTCTGGGAACTCTGGTTTCCTCCCAGCTCTCAAAAGCTAGGATGTATCATTGGGGTGAGGCCTTCCTCCTACTCTTCCTCTTTCTACATTTATGTCTTGACTCCTTTCTGCCTCCACTTCACTGCAGTTACCAACACTCACCACTCTGTTTACACTTTGTTTGTTTTCATGTGTAGTCATCCTCGTTGGATGTCGAAAGGTGAAGCTGCTTCAGACAGAAACGCAAGTATCATGTCAGACGGACAGTTTTATCATTGTCTCTTTACAATACAATATATACAACATTTTCACTTCTCACAAGATACTACAGAGTCTCTGTTTAACTGACCAAATTCTATCATTTTAAGCTTTTTAGCTCCTTCTTTAACACTTTATCTCTCTATACAGTTCTTAGGCCTCCTATTTATCAGTATGTTATTATTATGCTTGCACATTGTAATGCATTGTTATATTGTTCTCTTTGATTTTTTCTCCTTGATTCTTATTGTTGTGCAGAATTTTTACTGCGTAAAAGGAAAAAAACACCAAGCAATGACTATAGCAACTACTTAACAACCAGCTAGCAACACCGTAGGTACCACCTGGATACCGTAGTAACTATTTTACTTGGATGCTTTGAGGAAAAAATTGTAAATTAATTAGGACTGTCTTTTTTAATTAGGTTATAATTTCAAATTATAATGTTTTCATTATAAGTGTTAAGAGTATATCATATACAATTTAATCATATTTATAAAAAACAGCTTATCAATTTCAATACAAAAAAATCATAAATCGTTAATTATTTCAAACCTTTGACGGTGTGTATCTAGTCATGCCTTCATATTTAATTTCTATATATTTCAATAAAGGGCTTGTCTGCAAGCACATACAGGTATATCATTATATAGGGTGCCAGGCCATTGCAGGGCACACGGTCACATGCCCATTCACTTTCTCAAATTGGGGCCTTTAGCAAAGCTAGTTGATTTTTAGGGAGGCTAACTGATCTAACAGGCTAATTGGTCTTTGGGTCATAGGAGGAGACCGGAGTACACATGCAGTCAAGGAGAACATGCTCCACACAGGCAGCAGCAGGGATGGGTTTCAAATCCCGGTTTCTGAAGCTGTGTTGCAACAGCTTTAACCACTGTGCAACCAAACCACCCTATTTGTAATAAAAGGAGTTTTAAAAATATCAATTTAATATCCATCCATGTCATCCTTCATTTTGTAATTATTGAAGCTCGAGCGGTATTCATTAAAATCATTACAGCTCACAAAGATTATTAAAATAATTCTGTAAATTCTCCACATAAATTATTTTGTCTCATGGCAAGCTACGTCATGCCCACGTTTGCACTATTAGACCAATCAAATAATTTTCAATAATTTTTTGACTGCTTGCAGCTAATTACAAAGAAAATGTAAAGATGCTTTATTCTTGAAGTGTATGTAATGCAATTTTAACAATTATTATGTGTATTATTAAGTCAATTCCTTCTCCTGGTGAACATACAAATAAAGTTTCTACAGAAAATCCTTGTTACAGCTTTTCAGTTGCTTTTCATGAGTCCTTTAATTATATCCGTCTTTCTATTTGCTAATACGTCTTCTACTTTAGCCTTCTACTGCTGGTTTTCATCAGTTATTGGTAATGTCCAGGATCTAACATGGTTTAAAAGCCAGGTCTTCAGAGACCAAATTAGTCCTTAATGGGTATTAATATTTGCAGTATCTCCTGTGAACTAAACTCCCTTGTGGCCAGTTGGTTTTGGCAGAACGTGGCCGGACGGAAGAGAGTGTGAGAGAAACAAGGAACTCGTGCGGGGCAAATTGGTCCGTTGACAGAAGCCTGTCTTGAAGGCACTTATCACTGTGGTGCCATTTGCTGATGTCTTTCAGGGGTCTTAAAGCCAACAAGGAACAACTATGTTAATGCCTCCTGTTTGATCTGTGGCCTAGTGGGTTTACACCAGCGTTGTGTAATGTGGCCGGTGGTTTCCCGTGTTTTCCTGTCCCATACACTTAAGCACGTCCATTTCAAGTGAAGCCTCAAAGGAATAATAAACTACTGAACTTTCCTAATGTGCCTTTGGCCTACACAGGATAGCTTGCTAGACCCTTACTGTGACTGTAACCTACGCAGTAAATTAGGAATGGTCTTCAGTTTGGGCAGTGTATACATATGGGAAATATATGGGATATGTCAAATATTTTAAAATAGTATCTAGCACAATGCAAGACAATTGATTTGCTACCCTGAATTCCTCCTGATTTTAATTCCTGATTTATTGCATCAGGTAAGCATGTATACTTGGCTTAAACGCTTCTGAACATCTGTTTTAAAACCCAATCTCATGAGTGACAAATGACTGTTTTGCCCAGTCTTTACCCTCCCAACAAAGAATTCTAATGAGAACATTTGCTTTGGTGGCCATTTTTAATGACACCGTGTGTAGTCCTAGAAGCCCAGATCAATGTAGCACTTGAAATACATGAAACGGGATATACCATTTTGTATTTCGTCTGCAGGGAATAACTGTGTGCTATCTAAAAAAAATAAGTTAGCTGATTAAGTTGTATTAAGAGCAGGCCTGGGAGCAGGAAGACATGAGACAGTGCTGGCTTTTTCTCTACCTCCCTCCAGGTATTCCTGGCCTAAGTCCAGCAGATGACACTAAGAATTACTTACCACATATTCTGTCCCTGGTTTATAAAGAAACTGTAAGGTACCCTACAGGAGATATAGATCCAGCTACTGAAGTCATGAGATCAAATTTATGCACACATACAATGCAGTAAAATAGATTAAACTTTTAGGTGAGGTTTTCCTAATGTACTGGCATCACAGAGAATCTATTGTCATTTTGTAATATTGTCTTATAAGACTTATAAAACCCATTGGTAAACAATTTGGTAGACTGGGGTGGCACAGGGGTGCGAGTGATTAACCTATGTACTCTCACCAGTAGCTCGGTTTGTATCCCAGTTCAACCTCGGCCTCTGTGGGGATTGCATTTTCTCCCTATTGTCCACATGTGTTCTCACTGTGTTCAAATATTTAAAGTGGATACAGAGAACCCAAATTAAATATATATACATTATAACAGCTAATGTATTTATTAAAGAAATTAAACCAATATTACATATATGTAATCACACCCTAGGTTTAGCAGTTAAATTATGAAGGTGACATGAGAATTGTGTTCTCAATCTATTGGTTGACAATCAGATGGGACTGTGTTTAAAAAAAGACTGATCTTTGTGACAAGCTTGTAGAAG
The DNA here is from genome assembly GCA_034780255.1 of Parotocinclus maculicauda. Taxonomy (NCBI): domain Eukaryota; kingdom Metazoa; phylum Chordata; class Actinopteri; order Siluriformes; family Loricariidae; genus Parotocinclus; species Parotocinclus maculicauda. Next base: position 9,143 of record JAUZSU010035346.1, read on the forward strand.
AATATCATGGCAGGAACAATACTGATGTGTGAGGACAACAGAAGAAGAGATGTTGATCACAAATTGTATACAAATGGAGCAAATTCAAGACCATGGTTACCCTCCCCAGGAGTGCACGACCAACAAAGATCAGCCCAAGTACATGGCATGTAATAGACCACAAGGTTCCAACCAAACCCAGGGTCACCTATGAGCAACTAAAGGCCTCTCTGACATTGGCTAATGCAAATGTTCAAGATCACCATCAGCAGAACACTGAATTGCACTGGTGCTTATGGCAGAGTTAAAGGAGAAAGCCACTGCTCTCCAAAAAGAACATTCTCGTCTGTCTGCAGTTTGCCAAAGAGAAACTGGTCAGTCACATCAAAGAGAATGTCAGTCATGCAGCAAGTCAATGACACTAAGCACATAAGTTGTTTTACTGAAATTGTTAGAATCAAGCAAAAGAAAAAGTAAAAAATTAAGATGTTTAGTAACGGCCAAGTCAAAGTCCTGACCTTGATCAAATAGGACCTGAAGCTGTGGAATTCATAATGTTGCTGAGTCTTTGCCAGTACTTTTCTCTTAAACTGTAATGATGATTACATGATTTTTAATTAAATCCATTCTACTAACTTTGAAAAACATGCAATATAGAACTATGTTTAATAACAGTCTCATTCTTGCGGCCCCAGCAAAATTTTCATTTACATTACATTTACGATTATAGCATTTATAAATAAGCAAAAAAATCCAACAACACAAGAACACAACTAATTAATTAAAATGTTTTTTTTAAAAGAAATATAGTTGTATTAAATATGTAAGTGCACTTTCAGTCTTCACTTGAATGCGAAGTGAGGAGGTGAGTCTTTAAGACGACAAGAATCTCAACCATCCGGAGATCTGGTGGAAGTTCATTTCACCATCTGGTTGTGGGTACAGAGAAGAGTCTTGATGCTTGTCTTCCTTTAGTCTTGTGTGGTGGGTCCTGCTGAGCCAAGCTTGTGTCTCAAAGGGTACAAGGTACAGAGTGTGGTTTGATTAGAGCCTTTAAGTTAGAAGGTGCTGGTCCACTTTTGGCTCCGTAGGCGAGCATCAAGGTTTTGCCTTCGGCCTTCGGCCCGTGCCTACGACCGAATCACAGCCGTGATGT
>JAUZSU010035357.1:0-5000 GCA_034780255.1 Parotocinclus maculicauda
AACTCGAGAGTTTTCGGGTAATAACGCCAGTGACTAAGAGTTTCTTCACAGAAATTACATACTGTACACTTTCTTTGGTCCTATTAAGTGGAATTTTGGTTAAAATAAGCGAATAACATTACACGTATATAATAGGATTTGTTTCGGTACTTTTGGATTTGGTCCGAATAAGCGGTTGGTCGCATCAACCGGTGGTCCTATTAACCTGAATCGACTGTACTCCTGAATAATGTCCATTGTAGCATCATCAGGAAAGTGTTTGCACCTGTAACTTATAGCATGTGCACCGCTTCCAGAGAAATACCGTATGATGTATGCTGACCAAGTTTCCATTGCTCAGGGCTCCAGTAATTTATACTGGTATGCACTGGTCTTTGATACAAAAGGTTTACAAATTCTAATAAGGTAACGGATTAAACGTTCTTGCTATAAGAGAGCACGGCATTTCACATAGAGCAAAGACTTGCACATAACCATGGTAATGGACATCAGGAAAGCAGTAAACTAAAGAACACTGCCCAAGTCACTAATAAGAGGCAACTAGAAAGTTCAATATTATGCTGCAATTGCAGAAAGTAGGAATGTAGGTTTTGAAGATGCCAGAATGAGGTAGGAATTTTATCTGTACCTTTTTACAACTACTAGTTACCTAATGATGCTTTGACTGCATACATATTAAAGCACATATATAATAGTAATCGGCAATTAACCTGGCAACCTAACCTAACTGTCCTGAAGTTGTCAATGGAGACAAAAACCTGCCCCACTGGAAATTCTAATTCGTTCCCAATGTGTTTGTAGGTTGTAATGTAGGTTGCAGTTTAAACTCAGTTTGTGGTTATTTGTGGTGGTATTGACTAGACTGACTGGTCAAATGGGGAAGTACTGTGGAGCAGTGGTGACTCCTCACAGCTCCAGAGTTCCTGCAAATGTAGTAATGTGTTTTAAACACTCTTACTATTTATGTTGTTTTGAAATCCCCCTACATATTGGCTCTTAGTTTTCTTAAAAGATTTTTAGTAACTGTTCGTGACCACTTTAGAATTTTCTTCCAACCTAGCAATTGTTTGATCTCCTCCTGATGGTGAACTCGTTAACATGAGCCAATGGGAGAGAGACCTTTAGATGCGTAGAAGTTACCCTGGGTTCCTTTATGGCTTGGTAGTCTGTTATGCACACTCTTCTTAGAGTGATCTTTGTTGGCAACTTCCTCAATTTGTACACAATAATATTGTTTATGGTGATTATTTGGTTTAAACCACACCACAAAGAGGGATCTGAGTTGACATTGTGGATTGGTAGGTTCTCCAGCCTGACGTATATAATGTTCGTTTTTTGAGTTGTAACATTTTTGTTTGGTTTCCAGAAAGAAAGAAAAAAGATACACAAAAGGTGTATTGAACTCACCAGTTTGCACGTAATTTCACTCCCTTCAGGATGTAGAATGAGTGTATAGGCTATACGTTCAGTGAATTGAAGACTGCAATAAGTCTGCACTCCGTTCCGAGTGACAGTGACCCTAAATTCTTTGTGTGTGTCCTCAAGTGGCAGTGTAACATATCCTGAAGGGTCCTGACAACATAAAGATTTTAGTTCAGATAAGCGATAAAAGGATTTATTAAAGCTTAATTTTGTTCGATCTAAATTAAGAAAAAACAGAAGATCTTGTTTCTTGTACTTAAGAACGAAACATCAAATATAAACAAGTAAAAAGACTGCGTTCAAAGTGTTGACCTCACCTCAAATGATTTTATTGGTTCAGAAAAGAGAGAGTGCTGTGGAATCTCGACGGAGACAGGGTCGCTATTGAGGTTTAGGACTTGCAGCAGACTTTCTTTAGCTGGTGGTTGTTCCACAACAGTTTTCTATGACAGAAAAGGCAATGTCTCTTTGCTACTGAAAATTATAATAGTAAACGTCTTCCAATTTCTAATGTTTGTATGGTGGACATTTAAAGAATAACATACAATGACATTGACTTCCACTATAGTCGCAGCAAAGAAGGCAAGCGCAGCAAAAATCATTCCTACCGCCATCTTTCTTAAAGGTCTGAAAGTGAAAGAGAGACACTCAAGTTACACGACCAGCAACATGATTTAGAGCTAAATAAACTATTTCACCCTATTTAAATCCACAGTTAGCAAATGTGACATTCTTCAAATGACTCATTCAGTTGATTCCACCTGTACATGCTAAGCACTTAATATAATACTTGCTTTTTAAGAACATTACAAAAATTTCACACAAATGTTTATTAAGTACCTAAAAGTTTTCTATGGTAGATCATTAAACTTCTTAACTAAAGTGCAAAAACAGAGAGGGGACAGAGTTCATCATTTAAACTATAAAGCAGCATCAGTGGTGATCAAAACATTACACACATTAAACACTGCAATAAAAAAGTAAGGCTGTACCGATACCGCTTTTGTCAGTAAAGCATTTGGGTACTTTCCAATACAGACTATTGAAAAAAAGTATAACATTATAGTACTTACAATGAAATTAAAAGAACTAGAACGTTATACGTTTTCAATACTCTGTATTGGCAAGAACCCAAATGCAAGTACTTTCATAAGCTGCTCCTCACTTTCTGGCTTTAACAACATGTAAGATGCATTCAGCTGTTCTATATTCACATATGCTAAAATACAAACTACTCACTACTTCTTTACCTACCCACTCAACGTTACATTGCTGTTAAGTTATTATCGGGTGCCATGTATCATAGTAATTCTACAAATACGAGTACATGAGCACAGTATTGGACCCGATACCCAATACTGGCATAGGTATCGGTGCATCCCTAATTAAAAGATTACTGATTATGCTGGTAAACTAGCACAGTCTTGCTGGTTGATCTGTTTGACCATCGCGGCACAACAGCAACATGTTCTTACGCAATCAGTGTTCTTATTCTGGTCTTTGTTGGATATTTTAGCATGAAAAGTCTCACCATATAATGCAACTTATACAAAATAACAGACTAAAGGAATGTGTTAGGAGCATCTCATTCTCTTTATTTCCTCCTGCTATAACAGTTGGCTAGCTAGCTAGCTAAATGCTCTGTTCTATACTACAGAGAAAGAAACTCAGAGACAGAGTCTCAATTAGTCTTCAATTTCTTAACAGTTTAATTAACAGAATCCAAATTTCTCAAAAAAATGTTTATAGAAATAATATTTGCCAGGTCTCTTATCCAGCATTGTTAAGCTTAAAATTAACAAGGAAATATTTTTGTCTTGCTCCCAGAGTTGCCCCAAAGCTGGTCCGTGACCCCGTGTGGATTAAGCCCAAGACAATGGATGGATGGATGTTTTTGTGTCCCAACCATATACAACAAATCGTACTATTTAAAATTTCCACACTATTAACAGAGTCATTTCTACTCTGACACACCGTATTGAGTATATGTAATTATATGTATTAATTATGCGTAAGTATTATGAGGCTCGAGATGCAGCCTTAGTTTACATGGACAACAAAGGTTTGGGGTTCTTTATGTAAATCATTATGTCATCAATAACATATTCAACAGCTGCAAAATATAACATAGCTGCAGTTTTATGTAAATATCATTGGCCAACAGCTAGCAGGCTCATAACTACTGCAGCATCTAAGTGCAAATTACATAACTCTGAAGTTTATCCCCTAGTAATTCTTCATTTGTACAGTGTAAAGAGTGATGTCACTTTTAAGTCTAAAGTAACATATCTCCAATTCTAAAAGAGTCACACCCAAAAGTTTGGCTACACCCATACAATTATGTTTTGCTGAACTAAGTGAAAATACCTAAATACATGTATACTGGATAATAAAATGATTTGCAAACATTTAAGGACCTTCCCAGAGTGTTTATAAGGCCTCAGACATTATTTCTTTGAATAGCCAATGGACCAAAACACATAAATATTAAATCCACTACCATGTGGTGTACGGTAAAAGTACTGTGCCAAAGTCTTGGGCCGCCATTAGGTCTGTTGTTTTGTTGGAATAACTACCATCTATACCATATTCTTGACGACTGGACTAAAAAATGTCAAACTTGGATTTGCCACTCCATAATATGCTTTCCCATTGAAAGTCTTTTAAATCTTTGAGAGGTTTAGCCTTATCACCCTGCTTCTTCTCCAAACAAGTGGTTGTTTGGTTGTTACCAGTGACAGTTGATAACTTGTATCTATCTGTATCTAATCTGAGAAACTACCAGTCTTTAAAAATTAGGTAATATAATTAGTAAACAAATACTGTATTAATCATCCTTATTTAAAGTACAAACCATATTGTACAGAGACAACACAGAGTTTGCTGCCTGTTACATTAGCAGTGACACTGCATATTCTGGTTTGCTCTTGGCAAGACAATAAAAACTTGTTTTTGTGTACTTTGAATGCTTTTAAAACTTTATGGGCCATTCTGGTGTGCATGTGTGCAAGTGCCTGCTTGTACTCACGTCATATTGATCCGACAAAGCTTGATGAGTGGGTACACGCCCATATCGAAGATGGGTACAAAGACTAAGATCAGCAAAGCATTCAGCATCTTGATAACAGAAAAGAGGGAAAAAAAGTTAACCCATTGCCCAATAATGGCAATTATCTGAAAATACAATCATATATATGGCTTGTAACACAGATAACACTGATAACAGGAGATTTGTTTTCTGATCATTTATAAATAACACTGACCATAAAAAGACATCTCTAAGCAAAACAGTTTAAGCGTGATGATGGTACCTGCATCTGATCCGGCTTTACGACAAACCCTCCACCCTGCAAAACACAACATTTTAGTTCAAGAAAATGCAACAATGTTCTACAAATCTCCAAGCATAATGGTGTTTCCATCCTTATTTCTGGGGGTAAATGCACTTTTCTAACCAGTTTACTACAGCTCTAATTATTTTAATCGTCTCGATTATATAATACGATATGGGGCAGTCTGCATTTTTTATAGCCATTGTAAGTTTTATAAAGGTCAGCACACGTCTCTTAATTTGTGTA